>MU698137.1:1731-23006 GCA_026770625.1 Nicotiana glauca
AACAAGAAGCAAGGGAGAGCTCGTGGATCAAACGCTGCAAATTTCTCTACAAGTTTCAAGCTTCAAGCAATCAAGTTCAAGTTCAAGAAATCAAGCTCAAGCTCAAGAACAAGATCATCGTTCGTGGCAACAAACATAGATTCAAGATCAAGCTCAAAGGCCCTTGAATTTATACTAAAAAAGTAGAATCAGAGGAATCATAGAGATTGTAACACTCAAATATTTTAAATCAAATAATACGATTGTTGCAATATTTTCGGTCTTGATTTTAATTTTCTCGTCCACAAATTTATTGTCTACATAATGTATTCGAGTGCTTTTGTGTATTCAAAGTGTATAGACTATTCCACGATATATAAAACGAGTTGTAAAAAGTGTATATATATATATTATGATTTTTGACTTGTTCTATAAACTTGTATATTTTTTGTATAAGTAATATTATATGTTATATAATTCCTTCGATGGGTTCTAGGAGTGTGTTCCCGACTTTCATTTTTGTTTTGTTGGCAATCTAGTAAGTTTCAAGAAGTAATTCCCATAGGCATTTTTCCTAATTATCAATACAAAAAATGAATTGAAAAAAAAACAAGTAGAAGAAGATCGAACAAAGGAGAGGTCGAGAGAGACGTTAATCTGAAAACAGTAGTAGTATCAAATTCGGCCATTGATGCAACTTCGAGAAAATGGCCGGTGAAGGAAAATACAAAGAGTTTGATTTTCATCTACGATCCTTATCTTCCAGTGGTAGAGACTTCAATTTCGCCTATCACCCTGCCTCCGATCCTTCTTAGATCTGGCCGGTTCTAGAATTTTTCTGCGTTTTGCTGTTGTATTAGCGGTAAAAGTTAAGATCTTCTTAGATCTAGGATTTTCCGGCGAGTGAATTCGATCAGTGAAGTTTCCAGCTAGCACTTGTCATTATCTTTAGGCTATGACTTATGTGGGTCAATTTGTAGGCTAATGGTTGAAATTTATTTTGCCCGATGGGCTATAAATGAAGTTCTCTCAAATTTCACTTTATACCATTAATTCCAAACTATTTACCCTTTACTATCCATGCCCAAATTATTTACTTCTCCTATCCATGCGACCCAAACTATTTATCCGGCCCATGCATTAGCTTATTCCCCTCATTTAATGACCCAGTTAATGCTATTTCACCCAGCCATTTCTTTTATTTCAAAAATCCCATAGCCAACACCGATTGAGAATAAGGTTACGCCCCCGATTTTGATTGAAGATAACCTGAGTAGAGCAATTGAAGTTCGAACTTCTAATTTTTGTTCCTTCTTTTATGGGCGATAGGAAATTTGTTGTAAACATTGGTGAGAAAGATATTAGATCGCAAGAATTTTATTAGAACACTGCATTTATAGGGTATGTGTTAGGAGATACATCCTACAAACGTTCGATGGACAATTATGTTACCATTTTCGTTCACAAGCCTAGAATTTTTATATGTATTTGAATATTCACCATTGTTGGGCTTGAAGCTCTTGAACTTAAAATTTTTATTTTGAAGATTTCTTGTTTGATTCAAAGTGGGTGCTATTAAATATTACTTTACAATATCATCTGAAAGTTCATACTGAAATTTGATAGCATTTGGAGTTGATTTGAGTTGATTGAGATTGAAATTTTCAGCTGAAAATCGAATAAGAACGCAACTATCCAATAGCATACCGCTATGGTATACAATATGTGTAGGCCTATCATAGTTTACAATATATAACAACAGTATATTGTAATAATCGAAGAAGAACACAGTTACCTAATAGTATACCGATATAGTACACAATATAATATAAATATAGTTATACTACAACAATATACTATTATAGTATACAATATATTGTTATAGTATATTGTAATAATATGTAATATACTGTAACAGTATGCTGTAATAGTATACTTATTATCCATAAATTCACTTGCCTTTTCCCTTTTAATTTTCTTTAATCTTTTACCCAGCGTGAGGGGCAAATTGGAAATGCAAATCTTTTTTTTTCTTTGATTTATTCTATGACTTGAATTCCAAGACTTCTGACTTCTGCAAAAATATTAGTCTGCCATTGGAGGACCTTGAAGCTTTGAAACTCATAAATTGAGTTTGTTGACTTTGTGATTATTTTAAAACTCAAAACAATAATTTTATTTAACTCTTTGAGTACAATTGTATACCATGCTGGTATACCTATGTACTATACTTGTATCGTATGTTAGTTAATATTTTTTTGTTGTATTAGCTATATTTAATTGGTACACAATTTGATTTTTCTTTAATAATAGTAATAAAAAATAGTGAAAATAGTAAATAAAATTAGATTATGAAGAGAAAAAGAATATAAAAAGCTAAATGAAATTAGAAAAGGAAAAAAGAAAAAAATAAGAAAAAAGAAAGAAAAAGAACAAAAGAAAGAAAAGAAGTAGAGAAATAAAAAAGAATTGGAGAATAAAGAAAACATTCTCCACAAAAACTATTATGGGTAGGAAATATAATTAGTTTATGGGTAGAAAAACAAATGGGTAGACAAGGGTAAATAATATTATTTTTGTGGGTAACTGTGTCATTCTCCCTAAATAAAATACCAACTTCAACTCTTTTAAAACCCATAGTTTATAGGGAAAACTACACTATACAGCCGCTCCCAACAATAATAGCCGTCAAATATATATTCTTTGCATATCAATATACAATACACATATTATATACATAATCAGTTTGTATATTTTTTTTGTATATTTAGCTAGCAGGTGTAATTATTTTTTTATCGATCGGCCAAATATGTAACTTGCCCTTGTTTATGTATAAATGACACCAGGTAGCCACTTTAAATGGCTACTATTTAAAAATAGCCAATATCTCTTGAATTTTAGTTTTATTGTTCAAATTTTCGAGATAAAAATATCCTATGTCCTAAATCATCCTGAAATTTAAATTTTAATAAACACTTGCTAATCCCTCAAATAACGGTGCTAAGAGTGGCTATTTGTGTACCTCCCCCCTAGTTTATATGTAAAAATGGTGAGGGATGGAGTTCAAAAATTAATCGTGGCTGGATTTAGAGAAAGAACTCCAACTTATTTGATTATTTTGTTGAGAAATTTTCATAAAGCACTATCTTTTAGTAGTAATTAGCCATCTATAAATATTATTTGCTATATTATGGATTATAGATATTTTTTGTGTGGTTATAAGATGTATTTGATGTATTTAAGCCATTGTATTCAAGAATACAGTAGCAAAAATAGGTGTGAATCAGGGAAGTCCAGCTAATCAGTTATTGTATTCGAGTGTATTCGACTGTATTCATGGAGTGAAACATGGGATTACAGCTGGACAGATTATTGTATTCAACTGTATTCGACTGTATTCACCGCGTGAAATAGGGGATTACAATATTTTTAAAATGAAAAGTGAATCAATTAACATAATTGACTCCTAATATAACTCAACAAACTCAATCATAACACACAAATTTTGTATTTTCAGTTATAAAAAAAGATTCTCAACCAAAAAATACCCCAAAAACATAGCAATCTTCAGACAAATTATATAATACATCTGAATACATAAATTATATTAATTAAAAAAATATAGAAATACATTCATGGAATATAATGAGACAGTGAATACAATGAAATACATGGAATACAACGGGATACATTGAAATACAATAAAAAAGAAGACAATAAATACAATGAAATATATAGAATACATCGAGATACGTTGAAATACAATGAAAAAATGGTAATAGACTCTTCAAGTTGCTCAGCCCCAAATTCCGTCGTCTTTGTTCGAGAGTAACCCTAATGTCGTCTCGTCGATAGCAGATTTCGAACCTAGCTATACGAAAGTTTTATTATCAGCCCCAATTTATTGTTTATCTTCTTACCCAAATGTTTAAAGGTCACTGCTGGACATATTGGCACATATTGTGTTTCTGAAATTACATATCTTACGCTTCAAGCCTTTGAATTTGGTGCACTGTGTGCCAATATAAATGTTTCTTTTTCCGGTGAGTTTCTGAGGCATCGCCGCCGCTGCTGCTGGAGATAAAACCGCCTCCGGTGCCTCCTTATTCCATTGAGGATCTTTACTGGGAGAAAAGAGAAATCAATAAAACCTTGGATAAAATCTAAGAATTAAACTTACCCTAAGCACTTGTATCGGCTCTAAAACAGTAATTTTAGAGAGAAAAAAAATGGGGAGTGATAATGGCGGAGACCTAGAAAATTCGGGTGGGAGAAGAGGTATGAACCGTGAGTTGGTAGGAGAAGAGAGTAAAGTGTATGCAAAAAGAGAGAGAGAACGTGGTTAGTAAGATTTCTGGTGATTATGTGAGAGAAAAGATTAAAAAGGAGAGAGAAAAATATTATTTAGCATATATGGTGCCTTTATGTAGGATGTAACTATAATTAGATATTTTGTTATAAAGGATAAAAGGTATATATAAGATGTAATATTTTAAAATAGTATTTATTTAAAATAAATAGAGTACTAAGCTTTTCTATAGGGTGTAAAATTTCCTATTTTGTTTCAACTCTTGATGAGTTTCTAAGGGGAGAAATTCAAAAATAGCCAGATTTACAAGTGGTCATTCAAAAATAGCCACAATTTCAAAAATAATCGAAATTTAGCCACTTTTCATGTAAAGATAAATTTGAACGAAAATATTGTTCAAAATTCGAAAAAATACTCCAGCATAATATACTGGAGTTCCATTATACTATATCGGTCTAGCATAATATACTGGAGTTTGGAGCACCGGTGCTCCAGTCTCCAACAGAGTATACCGGAGCCAGCAAAGCATACTGGTCCATCATAATATGCTGGAAGTTCATACACATGTGCACCGAACTCCAGTATATTATGCTGGACCGGTCTCTGTTACAATAAAATAGTGACTATCTTTTATTCACTTGATAAACGCTGGCTATTTTTAAATGATCAATGCGAAAACTGGCTAAACCGTGCTATTTTAACGTTTCTAAGTAATTCGTAAGCCCTAACGTTTGGCCCTTTGGGATATCTGAGATCAAAATTAATGAACGTATTTAAATAATGTTTTATGTCAGAGTGACCTTTTGAAAAGTACATTGTGTTAACGTTGTAAGATACTAAGGTCTTTCTTCAAACAAGATTACTCTTTCATTATGCCGACGAGGTCAACTACTTCAAAGTATATAAGCTTTAAGATTTGGTCAACAGAGAAATTTATCTCATAAAACAAATGAATGTCACACATTTGGTCTAGAAAATGAGATGTTGTCTTGACCATCTCACTTTATGAATTGAATTAGACCCAAAATTTATTTTCATTGCGGTTATAATCCTTAATTAGAAGAAATTAATAAATAGACACACTTCATTAGAATAAAACTCTAATTTATAAGTTCCATTTGTTATATTCATCATTTTGTGTTGAAATTAACACCTTATGTTAATATTACAAAATACTTACTCAACATATATTTGTATACGGGTAAAGTCGGGGCAATGTCTAACCCAATTTTCAGATGAGAGAACGAAGGGGGAGCACGGAGCCGGAAGATTGCAATCTAGGTCAGAGACCCTTCGCATCGAGACCCTGGAAGAATGAACGATATATCCGACATCAGACATGGTAAAACAACGCGACCCAGACCGAATGTAAGTTCTAGACCTTCGGAGGCACGGTGAACGGTTATGCACGACAGATAGAGGACCGTAATACTCGTCCTCAACCGGATATCGCAGCGTGAATCTCGCTCGATATCGATTGTGGATCAACAATTATCGGGCAAAAAAAAGATTTTTACCTTTTTTGTACTAGGATTAAAACTCTTCTACTATATAAAGAGAATTTTTTTTCTTTTGTAATACAAATTGTAACGCGCAAATCAAAGCAGTATAAGTTTATTTTCTGCCCTTCAATTACTGTTAAAGACTTCGCCTATCTGACATGTTCTTCATTCATGACTATGCTCGAACCAAAGGTCCAGTTGAGGACGAGGTCACTGTTCAATCCAAGTTCATGCTTGGTCATAACATTGCAATTGGTTTGATCGTTTATTTCGTCTCTAATTTATTTTATATGATATTCTTAATTATTTGTGTTGAATTAAACCCTGTATCTTTAAAACTGCGTACAAATTTAATTGTTATCCAATTTTGGATAAATTGTTTGGCGCCCACCGTGGGGATAAGATAATATTGGTGTTTTGATACAAATTTCTATAACACACCATATTTTACGCGTGTTCTTTGAAATCTTAATTTCAGGTCTGCCTAAAAATATCAAACTCTCAATCTGCTCACTTGAACGTTGACACTGAGTCTGGCCATCATGGCGAAAAATAATAATTTGGTGCGCAGCAACGATATGCTTCCTACCGATCCCAAGAGTTCTCCCAACTACCGACCCGGTCGATACTAACTCGCAGGTGGCCATCAACATTAATTTGCCAACTGATCACGAAAATAGTGTTCACGGTAGGGGTGTGCATCGTTCGGTTCGGTTCGGTTATGAATATTATCGGTTTTGCCTATCAATTATTGGTTTACAAATATCATAACCCGATAACCAAAGCGATACGGTATTGGTTATCGGTTATCGATCATTATCGGTTCGGTTATAGGTTTACCCGATAAGGTAAAATAACTAAAATAGTTTTGCAATGTATAAAACTGTTTCACAATGTATAAAACTGTTTTAGTATAAAACTGTTTTGCTAAAACAACTTTATAAGATTTTAAGAACTGTTTTGCTAAAACTCTTTTCTGAACTGTTCTATTTCACAAGAATTTAAATTTACTGCAACATCCAATAAAAAATACACTAACTAAAGTTTCTATCTTTCATTCTTCAACCCAAAAAATATAAACAAAAATCTCAATATCGATCAGTGACGAAAAAATAGAATATCAGTCATATTTTCACTTCGACACTTTCTGCAAATACAAGGGATCTAAATGAATAACAAATAGAAGTGTCAGCCACGATGAAAATGTTTGTGATGCAATTTATGTAAATGTTAAAAGAAAAAGTGAGAAGTTGAGTCACTACCCTTCGACTGCTTTGAAGACTGAACATGTTCATCAAATAGTTTTGCTAAACACAGAACTAATAGTTTTGCTAACAATAGAACAATAGAACTAATTATGCAATAATAGAACAAATTTCAACACTAATAGTTCAACACTTAAGCTAATGAAGATGAAGAAAATAAAAACTGACATGAAGAATCAAGACGAAGCTGAAGAATGCAGCTAAGAAATGCGACTAAAGAGTGAAGAAGATGCGACTGAAGAATTCGATGGATCTGAGAAATTAAGTGAAGATGCGACTGAAGAGTGATAGAAAGAAGTTCAAAAATGCGACTGACACTGACCTAAGTCTTGACGGGCTGACTAGTAAGGGCGTGATACGACTGACGCTGGCCTGAGTCTTGACGGGCTAACTGGTGAGGGCGTGAGGCGGAGAAACTGAGAAAGAATAGGGAAATCAAAGAATGAACTATGAAGTATGAATTATGAAACCCTAGTATGTATATACTTAAGGGTAAACTAGTAAATTAGTTAATCATAATTAGGTTATCGGTTTTATCCAATAACAGAATTGCCAAACCGAGCCCGAACCGATAATCCAATAATTTTTTAATCCGTTATCGAACCGTCAATCCAATAACCCAATACCGATAACCCAATAAATAATTAACGGTTCGACTTATTGGTTTTACCCGATATATGAGCACCCCTAGTTCGCGAGGGACCTCGACCGACAACTCGAGACGCACCCGAAGGCAAAGGTGATGGAGTGAGCCTATAATTTATTTTTGAAATGCTGCATGATCAACAAGCAACAATAACACAGCTACAGAATCAAAGCAACAATCCTAGGAAAGCACCCCAAGGGACGAGCAAATTACTCAGAGACCGGGTGAAGTCGAGCCCGGGGTAAATCCCCTGGTGATGAAAATGCTCGAAACATTAACGAAGTAGGTGGATTCAAGTGACAAAAAGATTGAGGCTAATGACAAGAAGGTGGAAACATCAACTCCAGGGGTGATCAGATCCCTGGAGCAACCCCGATATTGAACGGATCAAATTCCAATTTTTTCATCCAGAAGCCTTTTCCCCCTAGCGCGATACCAAAACCGATCCCAAAGAGATTTCCTATGCCCGACATTCCCAAATATTATGGTACCACAGATCCAAATAGGAATGCGACCTGCTACACATGAGCAATCAAGGGGAACAATTTGTAAGATGATGAGAATTGAGATCGAGTCGGTGTTGCTGAAGAAGTTTAGGGAGACTTTATCCAAGGGAGCAATGATATGGTATCATAACCTTCCCCCAAATTCCATTAACTCATTTGCTATACTTGCAGATGCTTTCATGAACTCTTATGCCTGGGTTATCAAGGTTAAGACCAAAAAGTCATATCTTTTCAAGGTCAAACAGAAGGATAACAAAATGATCAGGAAGTTTGTGACAAGGTTCTAGATGGAACGGATGGACCAACCACCAGTTACAGATGATTGGGCCGTTCAGGCATTCACTCAGGAGCTCAATCCCCGAAATTCCATAGCCTTTCAATAGCTAAAATAAAATTTAGTGGAGTAACCGGTGGTAACCTGGGTCGACGTCCACAACAGGTACCAGTCAAAGATCAGGGTCAAGGACAACCAACTCGGGGACCCTTCTGGATCAGTTTACCCCACCAGGGCCGATGATAGATCTAAGAGCGCCATCGATCAAGAGTAGAGATCGGTCTGAGATTGGTATCAACCATATAAGGCGGACTGAATAAGATATAGATCCGGGCGTCACCTCACAAGAAACTAGAAGAGAAGTGATCGAGGTCCTGGTGGCCGAGGTATGATCAGCAAAGATGGGTTCGACAGTCCACTTGAGAGTAGGGAAGCATCGAGATTTTTGGAGGACAACTTCAACGTGGACGCTACCAGTATAGTGTCATCCAAAGGGTGCATCAAAGAGACCAGGTGGCCTCGACCATTATAGTCTAATCCTACCTGGAGATATCCTAATTTGATTTGTAGGTATCGCAGAACTGATCGTCACAGAACTGAAGATTGCTGACAGTTAAGAGAAGAAGTTGACCGGTTATTTAACAACGGGCACCTTCGAGAATTCATGAGCGAGTGAGCCGAAAACCACTTCAGGAAGAGGGATGCCAACAAAAAACTTGAACAAGAGGAGCCTCAACACGTGATCAACATGATCATCGGAGGAGTCGATGTTCCTCAAGAACCAATGATGAAATGCACTAAAGTATCTATAACAAGGGAAATACACACTCGGGATTATGTTTCTAAGGGAGCTATTTTGTTCAACGACGAAGATGCTGAAGGCATTGTACAACCTTACGTCGATGCACTAGTAATATCCGACTTATCAATAAATAATGAGTTAGTGCTAATTAATCCAGGTAGCTTGGCCAATATCATCAGATTAAGCGTCGTAGAGCAATTAGGGTTACAAGACCAAAATATACCAGCAGCCCGGGTATTGAATGGATTTAACATGGTGTGTGAGGCCACGAAAAGAGAGATAACCTTTCTAGTAAATACCGTCGTCACAACCCAAGAAACAAAACTCTATGTGATCGAAGGGGGAATGAGGTAAAATACTCTATTCGGAAGGCCATGGGTCCACAAAATAAGGGTGGTACCCTCAAACTTGCACCATGTATTGAAATTTCCCATACTGGGGGAGTCAAAATGGTCTACGAAGAATAATAGGTTGCAATGGAGATGTTTATTGACGAGGTAATCTCAATTCCTATGATTTCGACATCAAGGAGGACAAAACCGACCAAAAAGGAAGAGATTAAATAGAAATCACTGATACCGGACTCGACCGAATCGAAGAAACAGAAAGAACAAGGAGCAGACAAGGAGGATAATTATGGCATCCCAAGATCATTCATAGCTCCTGATAACACTGACGCCACCAAATCAAGAATTGAAGAGTTAGACCAAGCCATATTAATCGAGCATCTGCCAGATCGAAATGTATACATGGGCACGGAGTTAACCCCTAAACTCAGGAAAAAACATTGATTTTCTTAAAGCTAACATTGATTGTTTTGCTTGGTCCCATTTTGACATAATAGGGATCCCACCATAGGTAACCACTCACTACCTGAGTTTGAACCCGAAGTTCTAACCGGTTAAGCAGAAGAGGAGACCGTAGTCCGAGATGAAACATGAGTTCATCAAGGATGAAGTATCCAAACCTTTAAATATAGGATCCACCCGGGAAGTTAAATATCCAGATTGGTTAATTAATGTAGTGGTAGTACCTAAAAAAGTAAATAAACTAAGGATATGTGTAGATTGTAAAAACCTAAACAAAGCATGACCTAAGGATTCTTTCCCTTTGCCTAACATCGATTGAATGATCGACGCGATGGCCGGGCACGAGATACTTAGTTTTCTCAACGCCTACTCCAGGTACAACCAAATTTTGATAGAACTGGACGACTAAAAAAAGACTTCTTTCAACTAAATTCGGCACCTACTGCTATAACATAATGCCGTTCAGATTTAAGAATGTCAGTGTCATCTACCAACGACTAGTAAACAGGATGTTCGAAGAACAAATCAGAAAATTATTGGAAATTTATATTAATGATATTTTGTTCATGTCCCTACGAGTAGAGGACCATTTGAAACATTTGCAAGAAACCTTCGACATACTAAAGAAATAAAACATGAATCTAAACCCGAAAAAGTACGTATTCGGGGTCGGTTTGGGAAAATTCCTCGGGTTCATGGTGTCTAATTGGGGATAGAGATCAACCCCAACAAAATAAAAACCATAGAGGACATCACCGTAATGGACAATGTCAAGGCAGTTCAAAGACTGACTGTGTGTATAGCTGTATTGGGTTGGTTTATCTCGAGGTCCTGGGACAAGAGCCATCGATTCTTATCACTATTGAAGAAGGAGAATAACTTTTCTTGGACTCCAGAATGCTAGCAAGATTTGGAATGAACTAAAATGGTACATGGTGAGCCCTCCTTTACTGCACACTACGAAGGTAGACGAATAGTTGTACCTCTACTTAGTGGTTTTCGAGATGACGGTAAGTGGTGTCTTGGCCTGAGAGGAAGAAGGTACGCAATTTCCTATTTACTATATAAATAGAACCCTAGGCGATGCTGAATCGAGGTATCCTCATATGGAAAAGTTAGCACTCACTTTGCTAACAACTTCCGGAAGCTAAAGTCATACTTTTAATGCCACCCTATATGTGTCGTAACCTCTTGCTTGCTGAGGAATATCATGCATAAGCTCGAGCTCTTGGGCCGGTTGGCCAAATGGGCCGAAGATATTAGCGGGTACGACATCGAGTATCGACCCTGAACTGCCATAAAATCTTATATTTTGGTAGGCTTTGTGGCCGACTTTACGCTGACCTTAATACCCAAAGTCGAAAAGGAATTACTGCTCACCCCAGGGACTTATTCGGGAATCTAGACCCTATTCACGGACTGTTCCTCAAATGTGAAAGGGTTCGGGGCTCAGTATTGTGCTAAACTACCTACAAGAAGCATAATCAGGAAGTCTATTAGAACTTTAAAATTGACTAACATTAAAGCAGAGTATGAGGCCATAATTGCAAGTGTGGAAGTGGATAAGATCCTTGGGGCCTAAGTGATCAAAGCCAAATTGGACCCCTCCTTGTCGTAAATCAAGTCAATGGAACATTCAAAGTAAAAGAAGAATGGATGCGGAGGTACTTGGACAAATTGCAGGTGACCCTGCACCAATTCAAGGAATGGACTCTGCAACATGTACTCCAAGATCAAAACAGTGAGACCGATACACTGGCAAACTTTGGGTCGTCTATCGACTCCGATGAATTTAGCTAGGAGCATTGGTACAATTGATGAACTCAGTGGTAGAAGAAGGTCATGCCTAAGTAAACTAGATAATTTTTACTTGGGATTGGAGAAACAAATACATAGACTACCTAAAGATAGGAAAATTGCATTCAGATTCTAATCGAGGGCCCTACACACCAAGGTTGCTAGATTTTGCTTAGTCGAATGGGCATTGTTCAGGAGACCCATATTTGGTCCACTAGCCAGATGCTTAGGGCCAGGGAGACCGAATATGCCATGAGAAAAGTTCAAAAGGGCACTTGAGGGCACCATTCGAGGGCATAATCATTAGTTCGGAAGCTAATCAGAGCCGACTACTATTGGAATGAAATGGAAAAAGATGTGAAAGGCTTCATACAAATATGCGACGAGTGCTAAAGACATGCCCCAATCAACCGAGAGAGATGCTCCACTCGGTCCTATCTCCATGGCCGTTTATGAAGTGGGAATGGACATCATCGGTCCCCTGCCATGGGCACCCAGTAAAGCTCAATTCATACTATTCATGACCGATTATTTTTCCAAATGGGTCGAGGCTCATGCGTTTGATAAGGTCCAGAAGAAAGAAGTCATTGACTTCATATAGGATCACATAATATGTTGATTTAGGATACTAGCCGAGATCATTTGAGACAACGGAAAACAATTCTTCGGCAGCAAAGTGAGTAAGTTTTTCGAAGATCACAAGATCAAGAATATACTATCAATGACTTATCACCCTACTGGTAACGGGTAGGCAGAATCAACAAATAATACTGTACTCCAAAACCTGAAAAAGAGGTTGACCAGTTCAAAAGGAAAATGGAAGGAAATCTTGCCTGAAGTCTCGTGGGCATACTGTACGACTTTGAAATCGAGCATCGGGGATACCCCATTTTCTCTGGTATACGGATATGAAGCCTTAATACCAGTCAAGGTGGGGAAACCCAATCTCAGATTCCAGTATGCTACTGAAGAGTTGAACGGAAAGGCTATAATCATGAGCCTGGAATTGTTGGACGAAAGGCGGGAGGCCTCCATGGTCCGATTGGACTCCCAGAAGTAACAAGTAGGAAGGTACTACAAATTAAGAGCCAACCTCCGACATTTTCAAGTCAGGGACTTGGTACTGAGAAAGGTAAAGCTACACACCAGGAACCTAAACGAAGGGAAACTGGGCCCGAATCGGGAAGGGCCATATCGAGTTGTTAGAATAATCGGCAAAGGTTCGTATAAACTCCAAGCGAAAAACAGTGTACAACTACCAAACAACTGGAACGTGGAATATTTAAAGTGGTACTACTACTACTATGGTATGAACTTAATTCCTTTTTAGTTTTGTTACATTACGGACTAATGCATGCAGGTGCTCGGCCAGAGGCGGATATGGCTATTAGGTCTGAAAGCACGTGTTGCATTCTTTTTCTCTTGAGCTGGTTTTGTCCCGAAGTGAGTTTTTAGAAAGGTTTTTAACGAGGCAACAATAAAACGTGCTACCTTAGATTTAAAGACTGACTTTAAACCGGAATCGATGATCGTTTGCATCAGATCACTGTATCTGATCCCTCATAAGTTCGGTCTCGAATACTAGGGGCCATTATCCCTAGATTAAGATCTTTAGCAAGGGAATAGGAAATTTTATGTGTCAAAAGTTAAGGCTTGGCGGTTATGATTCATTGTAAGGGTCAAACCGTCATGTGAACCGTGCCCATATAGTGCACTCTAGACACGACACAAAGACTATGCGCCTTCAATCATGTACCTTGCATATTAAGCAATGAAAGAAATTTCTACTTCCCTTAAAATTTATTAATGCTCATTTTACTTCTTCGATCCTATACCCTAAATTCCAAGGGTTGTCCCTACACGAGGACTGTTGGCCGATAAAAATTTGAATGACCCGAGCTACCAAATCCCGAAGGAACCAAGCCTACTAGACATTGCCCGAATATGATAGGCTATGGATACCCTAAAAACGTCTCAGAGACGTCCGAAGTCCATACTCAGAAAGTAAGTTCCTTAGAAAAAATCAAAATATGTTAAAAGGTTAACCTCAGCAAAAACACCGTCTAAGATACTTAAGTATCTTAAAGGCCTTCAGTTTTACTAAAGATTCGAAGCCACAAGTAATTCAGAGTTGCATCAAACTCAGACTCCATTAGGACCTCCAAAAAATGGATGTTGTAGACTACATTTTATTTTATACTAAGACATTAAAAATAATATGCAAATAGAAAATTGAAAGTAGATGCTGCAAAGTAAAGATACGGTATTTCCAAAAGGGGAAAATTTTATATATTCCAAAAAATATTTACAAAGGCACGAAAAAATGACCTAAAAATAAACAAAAAGAATAAATACAAGGAAAAACTAGAAAAACTAAGGCATTTACGCCTAGTCTTCACCCGGGTTCGACTCGTCACCAAAACTATCACAACCCTCTGAACCTTTAGAGCCTTCGATATTCCTAAGCTAATAGAGTTCTTTTGCCTCGACTTCGAGTCTCTTGTCTTCCTTAATGTCGGCCGATAGGTCAAAACCTCGGGCATGGATCTCCTCGAAGGTCTCCCTCCAGGATAGATGCCTTTACGTAGTTGATCTTAGTCTTTAAGCGGGTCTCGACTATCTCTACATCAGCCTTATACAATGCTAGCATTTCCTCGACGTCTAAGGAATCAATAGAATTTGCCTCTAACCTGTACCTTAGCACATTATATTCTTGGCCGAGGGCATCCCGTTCCATGACGGCTGAGTTCAGCTGCACCCGAAGTTCATTTTTTAGCTGAGACCATTTATCGACCTTATACTTTGCCACCCGGAGTTGGTCCTTGGCCGATGCCAGCTCCAATTTTACAGCCTCTTTTTTCGAAGCTAATGGATCCATTCTGCCCTTCCACGCCTCGGTCATGGCCTTGACCTCATCCATCTCAGTTCGAAGCTGGTCGATCTGGTCTATCTTCTGTTGGACCTACAAAGTTACATTGTTAATCACTACGAGTAGCTTCTCCTTTTAGCCTCAAAGATCCTTACCTTTTCGACCAGGTCGACGTGCTCCCGCTTCAAGGTCGAGGCCTCCTTCCGAGCTTGTCATGACCAAAATCCTAACCTATCGTGATGTCGCCTATTGATGGTACTAGGCAAGCTGTCCATTTAAAAAAACTTTCAATATTATGCAAAAAGGTGAATCTAAATTTTTGTAAATAAAGCAAAGTTTCGAAAACATGGTTTAAACTTCAAAATACAAGTACGAAAAATAGCCCTAACATCGGGGTGTCACTAAGTCATGAGCATATAAACATAACTTGTCTGAATATAACACGACTATCATTTTCTGAAACCAAATACCACTAAAAGGAGAGATAAAGAAGAAGAAAACAAGGTCTGATTACTTAGTCTCTTAGGGCAACCAACACTCAGTCCTCCTGTCACTCCAACCTCACAATCACTCATTTCTCAAAGCCACCCATTCCCAACGATCGCTCAACACTAGGCACTCTGTACTTGCACTCAATAGGTACCTGCACTCATTGGGGGTGTGTACAGACTCCGGAGGGGATCCTACATCCCAAGTGCCATATCAAGCCAATCATGGCATAAATCAGTTAAACATGCTCTGACGCGCAGCCATATCCCATAAATATCCTCACAATCAGGCCCTTGGCCTCACTAAGTAATCAATCTTTCTAGTCTCTTGGGCTCTCAGAAATTAGGAAAATCAGCCCAAACAGTAATAACATGATGTATCAATAAGAATAACAGAGACTGAGATATGATATGCGAGTAAGAACTGCGACTCAGTACAAATAGCATTTAACATGAAATTAACATGTAACTCAGCCTCTGTGGGATCTGATAAGTGCCAACCCTACACCATATACAATGGCGAGAGCGGTCGATGCAACTTTTACCTGAATAAGTCGGGATCGAATCCACAGGGAGCTAGATATGGAAATTGGATTTCTATCTAAACTAGCAATGCGTAATGCTCTTAATTACGCTTCCAATCATAACTGCTCTTTTGATTACTTTTACTTTTATTCTAATGAGATGCTAAATTTAACAAAGAATAATTGCTAGTAGGGTTGTCTAATAGGTGATGAGGCACTAGGGAAGTGACTCTCTCTTAGGTGAATACTTGACGGGTTCTGAAGTCTAAGTTAAAGTTGTTATGTTGGAGATTATGATATAGCCAATAGACGTAATTACTCACTTTATACCTCTCGATAGATTGAGTGACTATGCCCTAATTGACTTTATCAAGACCAATTGGGTGTCAAAATTGTGCAAGCAATATAGGCTCAAGTCGGGTATTACTGTCTCTAGATTTAACCCTTTAATTGGGGCTATCAATCTCTTGAATGCACCCTAATTCCTTGTTGGAATAATTTTCCTAGATTCAAACCCTCTTTCTCAAGAAGAGCCAAATTCAAAAAGGTACAAATTAGTGTTTGCAACCACTAATTCATCATGAAAAACTCAAATCAATCCAAATATCAAATACCCATAAACATCTAAGCCTTAAAACAAAAGACCCATCAAATATCCATACTAGGGTTGAGCCACAACCCTAGATAATGGGTCTAGCTACTCATAATAATGTAAGAAAACTGATAAATAGATGAAGAATAACCCATAATATTTAATTACAAACTAAGATAATAAAGATTCAGTGTTAAAGTAGCTAGAAATTACTCAAAATGGAACAAAACCATTCACGTGCTTTGGAGACTAACAGATTACAAAAGATACCCTAAAAATATGAAAAGAAAGTATTTATACTAGGCCAAATTTGTCTGGACAAAAATACCCCTGCGGAGGTTTTGCGGACCGCAAAAAGTGCACCGCAGCTGCGATGAGGCTTTTTGACTTGACTTTCCATTATCTGAATCTGGCCACCACGGGCCGCATAAAATGCACCGCGGCCATGGTGGATTCACTGCGGTCCGCATAAAATGCTCTGCAGACCACGCTGGCTTCAATCGCCCAAAATACCAACTCTCTGAATCCCCTCTCCGTGGACCACATGAAATGGATTGCGGCCGCGAAGAGGCCACTGTGGTCCGAACAAAATGTGTTGTAGCCGCAGTGCTTGAGCCTAAAAAATCTGCACTCTCTGAATCTCATCATTGCGGACCGCACTAAAGGGATTGCGGTCGCGGTGAGTCTGTTGCAGCTGTGCTTTGACTTGTTCTTGGTTCTTGTGCATATTTCACTCCTTTTTAACTGGTTTTGACTACTTGTCACTTTTTTTTACCAAATCATGCAAAAGAGTACAACATGTAAGCCTTTAGGACTATTTGCATATATTTTTAATTCAAAACTATGGGTGTGCATTCAATTTATTGATTCGATTTTGACCCTTATTGATAATTACTTATCCATTATCGATTTGTACATATGCTTATCGTTATTGTTTCAATAAGGTTTCAATTTATTTGATTTCGATTTATCAATGTTTGGGGCTTATCAATTCGGTTATCGATTACACCAATAAGAAAATTTGCAGGATTCCACGAAAAGTATATCGCTATAAACACATCTAACTAATATGGACCAAAAAGAAGCTAAAATAAGACGAACACCGTTTATAACATAAAAATTGTGTCAACAAGCACATACAATGAAACTAAAGTAAGGGATCAAATGTATGCCACCAACACTCCAACAATATAAAAAATACATCATCATGACTAATTCAATTTTTCATTAATTTGAACTTCATTCCCTTGAGCTTTAAATATGATCATTCCTTAAATGTGGTAGATAAAATAATAGGGTTAGGGACTTAGGGTAAAGGAAAGTGTATTATAGAATAAGGGTAATCTTTTTTTGTATATGTTATCAGTTTATCGATAAACCAATAACCGAAGAGGACAAAATCAAAATCGAAATCGATAACTTGATAAGGAAAATTTCGAAATCGATAAGCCTATAACAAATAGTCGATTCGATTTATCGATAAATCGATTCAAATGCACACCCCTATTCAAAACTCAAGTAAAAAAGAGTGTAAAATGAACTAGAATTCCTAGTTATCAACTCCCCCAAACTTAATATTTTGCTTGTCATCAAACAAACAAAATAAGTCCCGCCTCCTTAAGAGTAAAACTAAGAAAATTCAGCTGACCTAAAATGACCTCATCTAGTATCGATTGGGACTAACCATTGCCGTCAAATCAAATGAATCATTAACAACATTCAACCTTTTAAACACCATGGTTTTATTGCTACGTAAGAGCATCAAGAATTGACTCAACCCATCAAGGAAACTCTTTCTACTACTTTGGTCATTGTGGAACCCAAACTCATACATCCTCAACCTTCCCTAAGCAAACCTCGCTTTTAGGTTGTGGCACTCAAAATGAGGATTTAGGAAGATACACTCATCTCTCTCAAAGAAAGGTCACCAGTCCGGCTCTAAGTATAATAAGCTTGCCCCTTGTGTGAGTCACCACTAATGTAAGCTTCATTCAACTCAATATCATATAGGGATTTTGTGGAGATATAGTGAAGGCTTTTGGTTCAGGGTAGGAAATATTTGGTCTAAGTAGGTTTCATCTTTCCTTAAGCATTTCATTTATTCATTTTGGCACAAACTCTCTTGACTTTTTGGGTCATTTACTTCTTTGTTAGGGGTTAGAGAGACACAATGTCACTCTTTCTTGTTCTTTTCAAACCTTTTTCTCCTTTCTAAACTTTCCACACCTTTCATATCTTTTCTTTTATTGAATCCCTTCATTTCTTTTACATTGTTCATTCTTTTTGACTTTTTGACTTTCTTTCTTTTTTATTTCCTTTCCTTTTCTTTATTTTGTACCTTTTACCACTTTGTTGCATTCCTAATATCTCCTCCCAAACTTATGCTTTTGCCTTGTGCTAAGGAAAGATGGGATGCCAAGAGAGGGTCTATTTAGAACGGGTACAAACTTGTATTATAGGGTTTGAAAGAAAAAGGACTATGGCTCAAAAAGGGTTGACTAGGGATATTATCGTTGGTAGGCTATGGAAGTTTTCAAGATATTATTCGGATCAAGGAGAGCCTATAATCACTTCTCAAGTCAAACTACACTTATGATTTCGCCTAGACAAACATTTAGGGCAAGTTCTAGACTAATGGCACGTGACTTGGACTTGCAATTCAAATTCTCACCACACAAGAGAGGGTCTTTTTAGAGCGGGTACATGCTTGTATCATAGTTTTTGAAAGAAAAAGGACTATGGCTCAAAAAGGGTTGACTAGGGATATTATCGTTGGTAGGCTATGGAAGTTTTCAAGATATCATTCGGATCAAGGATTGCTTATAATCACTTCTCAAGTCAAACTATTTTTTGCCTAGACAAACATTCACGGCAAGTTCTAGACTAATGGCACATGACTTGGACTTACAATTCAAATTCTCACCACACAAGCTATAGAATTGCTAAAGAGACAGAGTTAAGGTCCCACAACGACCTTAGCTAAGATTTGAGCAACATACATGGTCCCGAAAAATCACTTGATGATTGGCAGCCAATACAAGAGTCTCAAGGTCACAACTATCACCATCCTATACACACCAATTTGGTTTTGACCATAAGATCAAAGAAAAATGTGTTAGGCCCTAGTGAATCTTTGCCTTAGGCACTATTACTCACTAACTACTATTTATACAAAAATTAAAAGAAAACATACTCAAACCCTTAAGAAGGTTGTCATGCCATCCATCATCGGGAAGAGCCACCTGGTTCACACAAATTCCACCTTTGGAAAGAACCGCAGCATTAAGAAAACCAAAGGCTTATTGAACGCAAAAAATCTCAAAATAAGAAGCTACCAAAATGAAATAAGAAGCTACGAGAGAAAATGCGGAAAGTAAAATGAATATGTACAATAGGGGATTTAGACGAATATACATATGGAATGAATATCTACATCAGAAAGTAACTTTATATACATATCGATGTTGTAAAATACAAAAAAGTGAAATACTGGTAAAATTATGTACATACCAAAAGTAAAAACCAAAGCATAATAAAAGTAAAATAGTATCATATTTACAACACCATATAATCCAAATAGGGTTATCCCATCAAATAAAATCTAGCATTGTCATCAATGCTAACTAACCAAAAATAGCTCAAATAAAAAGATAGAGAGTAAGGAAAACTCCCCATTGTCCCTCCGTCTGCATAGGATCATAAGCCTGGGTCCTTGGGTCCTCGGGATGCTCGAGACCCTGTGACTGGGTCCTTGTGACATATGTCTGCACTGGGACTTGGGCCTGTACTGGAACCTGGGGCTGGCTAGAGGAACCTTCCTGAGGCTCCGCCAACTCGATCACTGCATCATCAGTACGGGGAATCACCCTTCTCCTCTTCGGTGTCCTCTCGACATTCTGCTCTTGCTCAGACTGGACTGCCGGGGTCAGATCCTGCAATAGTAGCTCCCAGGGCAATTGATCAGCAGCCTTCATTTTCTTCACTTCAACTCTCAACTCCTTCAGTGACTCCTTTGATGCCTGAGTCTTTATCAACTTCTTTGTTTCCTTTGCCATCTCCTTCAGTGCTTTCCTATGAGTACCTACAACATCCAATATTAACTAGTGGTTCTCTAGGAGCTTCTTCTGGTTGTCCAGAAACTCCTTGAGAGTGTCCTCCGCTGACTGTGGGACCTGTGGCTGAGGGGGGACAGACTGAGCTGCCACCGAGGTAAAAACCACAAACATCTTAGAAGTAGCTGCATGCATCCAGTTGGTGATACTAGCAAGGGTCTGGCTCAATTGATGGGCAGTCAATGGATAGTTTGGAGATCAATGGATATCCGGGGTAGTGGTAGTAGAGGGTCCTGGGGTAGTATCTAAGGTAGCTGAGGGAGGCTGAGAAGGAGCTACTACTACTGGCTCTTCAGACCGGCCAGTAGAAATAGTGGATTTGCCTTTATGATCTTTGCCTTTGGGGTTGTCATCACTCTATAGGTTGTACCAGGAAAAAGGTGCCTTTGGCTCTACCATCACATCAAACCTCCTCTTCTCCACCTCCAAGTCATTCAGGTACATAGTCAGGAAATGTGGTAAGGGATATGATCTATCACCTTCATTGACCACCCGTGTGATCACCTCAGACATCATATTCTCGACGTTGATCAGGTACCCTTCCATGATAGAGGCCACCAAGATTGCCCGAGAGATAGGCATGGAGTTCTCATAAGTCGTGGGGATCTAACCTGCTACATACGAACGTCTCCCAACCCCTTTCTTCGAAGTTTAGAGCCCTCCTCAAAATTTGGACTCCTGCTGTCAACCATTTTAAGGCTACGTACCATCGACATGGCCAAAATGCCTTTATTTATAAAAAAAATGTGTGATGTTATTCTTAAAAAAAATAGTTATTTGTTTGTCAATAAAATGAAAAAT
>MU698140.1:11972-45303 GCA_026770625.1 Nicotiana glauca
TATAAGATATATATATATATATATATATATATATATATATATATATATATATATATATATATATATATATATAAATATTATTAAAGACTTGATTGTGAAATTCAATTAGGAATTGAATTCCTAAAGATTTCGGCAAATTCAAGTCATCGGGATCAGATTTGAATTTTATAATAGGAAAATATTTCTAAGTTAGAATCCAAGGTTGAATTGGATTAGTAACGTGAATTTTTCAAAAAAAAAGGAGGATTATGTGAAGTCCAATTTGGAATGGACTTTGAAAGGAAAAAAAAAGGAATCTTTGAAGCCGTCATCTTTTACTTGCCCTATTAGAAAAATATTTTCACTTCATGTATATATAAGGAAAGTCCATAAAAGGACATAGAAAAAAATAGTCCTTGAAGTAGGCGGCCACTGTCATGCATATATAAAATGTGATTCTAACTTTACAATATAATTAAAATTGTAAAGAAGGAAAATGTTGAAGTATGTGAATTGGTTTTCACATTCAGTCACAGCCTCATCCTTTTCCTTGGCTTTAAGGGAAAGAGTTGGTGAAGTAATATATGTATAACTCAATTAACGTGGCTAAGTAAGTTAGTTTGGAAGTGCTGCAAGAGTCAATAAATATTCGGACAAGAAAAACAGTTGTTCTGTTCTTTTACTTTTGGGCTGCAACTTTTGAGAAAAAATTTCAGCACAAGTTTTCATTCAATTTGTTCACGGGTTTCATTGATCAAAGAGTTGATAGCAAAGGTCGGTCTCGGTGTGGATACACATAGAGTATTCGCACTATCGAAGAAATTTTGAAACGAGACAAGATCCGATCTTTGACATGTAAATAAAGTTTAAACACGAAAAGATCTGCCTAGGATTGTTATTGTCTTCCGGTGCGTGTTATTCTGTCTACATGCAGTCCTACATGAATAAACCTCTTATGTTCTAAAAAAAAATGCCTTCCATAATGCTGAAATTTCTCTGACTGGTTTTCAAAGGGCTGGAGTATCCAACATAAATAGGCATGACCTTGGCATGGAGCTTGCCTCTAGATTGTAGAATTACAATGAGAACCCATTATAAATTTATAATAACTGCCTCTAAATGGTTAGTAAGAAAACAGTGATCACCATTTGGTCTTTGCTAAAGGGATAACATCAGGGATAGGTGAAGTGGCAATGGACTAAAAAGAGTGTTACTTTCCTAATATTTCATATAAACACAATCCGTTTCCATCGGTTTTTTCCAGTAACATGTATACATGTCATGCATCTATGTCTATGATACTATCAACTTTGGCACTGTTTCTTTTATAAGGTAAGTAAAAAGCACCAAGTGGATACTGAAGAAACTCTACAAAGCTCTGAATACTGCGCGTTATATTTGCATAGAATCCAGCAGCTCCAGAATACAATCACAATCATATACATCTTTCATTCAATACCATAACTTTAGCGACAGTAAGCATCCATATTTTAAAGGAAATGCACTTTTTCAAAATCTTATCAGCCTTGGCGCCATTCAGACAGTCTATCAACCTCTTATCTGTCCATAGGTTCAGAACTACTTTAAAAGTTCCAAATTGGAAAAATACATATTATGTCTTCACTATTCTATTGATGCATCCTCTGTTTTGGGTATCCTCATTGCCTATTTTTATCTTATTACTACTAACAATTTAAGGATGTCCTGATCAATCATAGACATGAGTTTAGTGTACCTCAGGATCTTCCGTCAGTAGGCATATCTAATTACTTCTTGGTGGCTTAATATTCGCTAAACGTGCATACTGACCAATCTGTCTGACACATCCATTAAGTACATATACTATGTTGCTGCCTATTATATATTTTCTCTATAAACGTGTTTAGTAGGACAAATGGCTCTTCAATGTCGATTAACTGTAGTAAAGCTCAGTATTGGCTGATGAAACACTAGCCTTAAATGTCGGAGGCACGTAAACTTGAAAGAGTTTGAGAGGTCCTCTTACTAGTTATTGCTAAAGAGATTTTGGGTGAGGTGATACGAGCAAAAGCCTGTGGAGATACACACGTACACACACATCCGCCCAAAGGAGTAGATTGAGATACTTCTCATAGTGAGGCATGATTCCCAGTTTTACTCGTTTTGAACAGTTCTCGCTGCAGTCTTGCTTCTGTGCCAAATGCTGCTGGAGCTCCCTCCATTTTTGAATGAGTTGGTTCAACTGATTAGCTGGTCCAGATAAGCAGACACTAAGCAGCAGTAGCACGAGAGCTGGATCGAAAGAGCTCGTGTGATAGAAAATAGAGCCAATATTGCAATTAGAGTGTGTTATTGGGAGAAAATATCTCACACAAGTAATAATCGTGGTAAAGAGAAGCACGTTCTTCTTTGAGGTATAGCTCGAGACTACCGAGGTTAATATTCCTTACTATAGTGATAGTATGTTGCTCATTCCAAGCCGTGGTTCTTCCTTTATTGAGAAGGCTTTTTGCATGTTAAAAATTCTGGTATCCTTGTTTCTCTTTTTTATTCGTATTAATTTCCGAATCTTGGTGTCCGTCGTTATTCCTTCTATTTACCGTGGATATTGTTATTTTGTGCAATTTTTCCCAACAAAATGATGCTCAAAATCAGATAAAACTGATTGCAAAGTTCTGGAGAGGGAGGGAGGGAGTTTGTTCCTTTTTCATCCCCATTTAGTTGCCCTGATTCTGACTATCTTATATATTTTGGCAGAAGTATACTATAGTTAGGTTTATGCACTTCAGAATTATATAGGGTTAGGTATTTTCTGGACATCCATCTGCACCTTTGGTTGGGCATTAAGTACTTGCTTCATAACACAATGCTTGAGCAGAATGCCAGAAGAAGATAGAGAGAATAATATCTTTCGGGCATTCATTTGCAAGGTCAATTGTACTTCAAATATGGCCTCGGTATCTATTACTTTTTTTATGATAATAGCAGCTCTTATACTCCATAAATTACAGAAACTGATTGTGACGTAATGTTACACAGTTGAACTTACAATACATTGTGCTCTCAAGAATTTAGGTCGCGAGTCTTGCCTTTTTCTTTTCTGATTTATACTTGGATCTCTAGCATGAATGTTTGAATGATACTCAACTGGTGAACCTACATATGAAACTCTTGCTGTTTTGGAAACCTCGTTGGATCAATCTCGTAGGAAATTGTTCTTTTTATTTTGGACCAAGTTCTTGGTGAAGATTATTTTTACATATTTGGTCATTCATTTATCAGAAAGTTATGACAAATTGTTTCCTTTTATAGGCGATAAATCCTCAACTGATTGGGACAAGGCCTGGTCAAGCTTCAGGAAGCAAAGCAGAAAGAACTTCTTCTCGCAATTCTCTCCAAACAAGTACGTAACATGGAATCCTAGGCGTTCCGAATATCCTCTGTCTGAAGAAGTTGACCCTATTAAAAGAGCAGAGAAATCAAACCTTATGTTATGGACAAGTCCACAGTTCACTCTTGTTGGAGCAATTATCATAGTTACATTTCTTTTGGTCTATTCCATTCTTGCTATAACAAAATGAGCTTTCAGAATGTGTCTCTTCTTGCCCTCTTGTAAAGATTGCTCACTGTTAATGTTTAGATCAATACAGCTACAGCTGTAGATGGAAAAATTGAAATGTATTTTGGTTTATTCCTTTTAAATTGTATAAAGTATGTAAAGTTGTATCATGAAGCAAAAGTTAGTCCGCCCCTTATACTAAAGGGCAGCCCGGTGCACGAAATATCCTGCTTTCACTCGGGGTCTCGGGAAGGGCTTTACACTAATGGATGTGATGTCTATCCTGCTATAAGCATTAGTGGCTGATTTCACGGTTCGGGTGATCTATAGGTCACACGAAAATAACTTTACCGTTGCTTCAAGGCTGCGAATAATATTTGGTTTAACAGGAACACCTGCTGATTGCTAAAAGAAAGAAAAATATATAGGAATACCTGCTGCCGAATTCATTGTTTACTTTTTCTAGTTGGTATACTTAGATTATATTTTGATTATACACGGTTATATACATATTATACATGGATTATACATATATTAACATATTTTTAGTTTAAGCTGTTGTGTCATGTGTGGGCTACTATGTCTCTGACATTTGACAAAAAATTTATTTTAACTGAACTGATCTATGCATCAAAACCTATCATGTTGAATTAGACATTATTACTGTTTATTCCTTTAAGATTAGTTGTTAGACATTTTTATAAGATCTGAAGCATGTCTCAACACATGTACATATCATAGCGTCTATGTTCCTTGGACTCTTTGAAAATGTCAGCCGCATGCGTGTCAAATCCTGCAAAAGTAGTGTATTTTTGTAGATCCGACACGGATGCGGCAGTATTTCGGAGAGTTCGTGTAACATAGCCTCCGGCCAAATTGTTTCGATTCATTTTCAGCATCAGTCTTCTACTATGGGGCATTCTAAGCACTCAAAACCTCACTTTTAGATGGTATACGTATAAGGTTCAGAAGGAGAAATTATGCTTAGGGACCTTGAACAGAATATGTATCATATATAATACCTTCCGAGAAGAATCAACGGATACTTGAAATTGTACACAGACATTTATTTTATTTTAATAAGGAACTTATCTACTCCATCCGACTAGTTTCGAGTCTAATTTTGAGCTGACTAACTATTGTAACACCCTCTTTAAACAAACGATTCGATTCAAACCCCTCCACCAAACAACCCTGGCCCTTTGGTTGGTGCAAGAAAGGCATTAGTTGTAGCATTGGACAGATTTAACCATGCCATTAATCTAAAAGAGTAACTTCCCCTAATTAGTACTTTAGGATGTCCTTTTTCATTTTGTTTTCAGACACTTTTTCATATTCCATAAAAGAGCAGAAGACAGTAATTTGACCTGTCTGCTTCTCACCTTAAACAGAGCTTTCATTGTTCTCACAAAGGGAAACATATGTTTTTTAATTGAAGACAATGATTTTGGGAATTCATATTTTCCTATTTAACTTGTTTTAGTTTTATACACTCTTCCACGTAAAATATTTTACAGAGGCGATTTTAGGATTTCTAGTACATTGGCGCACTACAAAAAAAGAAATGACCCTATATCTTCATAAGTAACTTAACATTCAACCAAGTGCATCATTCAACCTTCTTGAAGCATGAGTGTCAACATATATTATTATACCAATTTTAGAAAATATATACATAAAATATCTAATTTTGCAAAAAGACTATAGGTTCATGCGCATGCGCCCCATAATCTTTCCTATAAATCCGCCCCTGCATGTAAAATAAATCTACACAATTTTTGATCACTTTATGATAAATAAGGTGACTAACTTGTTTATCATTGTACTTTTTACCTTTATATGGATGTTTAATTAACAGTTGCATTTAATTTCCCAGTATCTTGAAATTATTGAAGCCAAGCGGGTCAAGTTCAAAGTCCTCCCCGTGTGCATATGTCGTGTCAATTATTGATCTTAAAAAAAAAAAGTCATCATTTTTTTGCCTTATAAATTAATTTAATTTTAAGCTATGGTTTATTTCTATATATACCTTCTGGTTCTAAAGCTGTGAAAATAAGCAGACTTCAAATTTAGAGAACCAGATATAGCTTGAAAATATATCTATCATTCATGCAAACAAAACCTGAAAAAACATCATAGAAATCACTTTTTTCCATGTTTTCAACCAACATTCTTCAGTTGTAACCTCGTGTAAACTTTTACGATATTTATTAATTAAGCTCATTTTTATGGTCTCGGTCATTCTTCAATGATATATCGATTCTATCAATCATTTCATTTCAGAATCAAGTCCCCCTTGAATAAGTAAGGCCCGATGATTCCTCAAAACAGCTCCTGGTCTTATCAGGCGGTACCGGTCGGGGGTATTCAGCATAAGCAAAGAGAGCATTTGAAGGGTTACTTCAACTTTGATGATCACACACCGACCCGGGCAATCACTAGCCCTATCAAAACCTTGTTACACAAGAAAGTACTGAACTTTTTGTGTTAGCCTATTCTTGTTTTTCCAGATATTATAGCCTGAGATCTTCTCATCTGTTTGCACATAAGTTATCAACATTAATTTTACGAGATGAAGAACATTTTGGTAAGAGTGCACATTGGATCAGCTGCTGAACAAGAAAAGAAAAAGGAAGTACAACTTCCTCCAAAGAGAGGGAAAATTAAAGTTCAAATAGCTAAGTGTCTTGTGAAGTTTATACGAAGAATACGTCGTCGCTAAGATAATTTAAGTCTTGTTTCTTCTGGTCTGCTCGTATTAGTCTGTGTTTCATTACAGATAGTTATTCGTCCTTCCCCTAAATAATTTCAATAGTACATTGTTGGTTATTACTTTATAGAGGTCTTGATTCAGTTTGGTTTAAACACTTAGTGCGGATAAGTTTTTATGATCATGCAATATATATGCTTGGAGTTGTTATATAAATGTTTTCTTCTAGTCTTCTCGTATTAGTCTGTGTTTTATTACAGGTAGTTATTCGTCTTTCCCTCAAATCATCTCAATAGTACATTGTTAGTTATTTGTCTAGTTACATAGCACCATATATAGGTGCAGGATAAATGTCATTGAAAAACTTAGTTCAGTTGGTTTATTACTTGTACATCAATAGTCTTTTGTGCCAATATGTCCGACTTATGTATTATTAAAGTGTGATCATTTTATTTAAAAGTTTATATTATTTTATTTAAAATTAATTATGCTCGTGCAATAAGAAACAAAATGTTAAAACAAAAGAGAGGTTGTGCTTCATCACATCCTTCCATGCTAAAAAATGGACATGCCCATCCTTAGGGATGTCAAATAGGGCGGGGCAGGGCGGGGTAGGGTAGGGCGAGACAGGGCAAGCCTTGACCCGTTAAAATTTTAACCCGCCCTGCCCCGTTTAGTATTTTTTTCAAAATTTTGCCCTGCCCGCCCCGCCCGCTGAGTTTATGTATTTTTTTTTTAATTTTTAACTTTGTTATTCCTCTTGCAATATGTTATTTTTTTGTTTAAAAAGAATTATTTCGACTCTATTGAGACATTGCAGTAGACACGTCAATGAAAGTTGTTTATGTATATCAATTGAATAAAATGTGATTTTTATCAATGTTATATAGTACTTTATTAAAGAGTAAATTCCCGTATATTAATGCTTCAACTCAAGTAAATGGGTAAACTACTTAATGACATTTTTGAAACAGTTTCTTTTCTTCGGAACCAAAAAAGTTAATTTTTATGGTACCATTGCATTTCTAGCACCGGAATATTGCAATTTTCAATTCAGTTAACAGTAGCATAATGAGAAATTAACCATATTCATTCGCATGATATTTAATAATTACTGCAGCAAGTCAATAAATTACACAAATTGAAAAGAAAAATTAAGATTGTCCTTTCAGCTTTTGTAATAGCCATCTAATATTTTTCTAACCAAAAACTGAAGCTTTTACCTATAATTAACTATTAGGCCTTAAAGAAAATAATAGAAATTGAAATAAAACAAAGTAGTGTAAAATTATATTTCTCAACCATTGATCTTTAGAGTACTTAGGCCTCATTTGTTTTTTTTTTTAAGATTAAGACATCTGAATCTGAATACACATTTGAATATCAAGATGTGTATTAAGATTAAGACATCCAAATCTGAATACACATCTGAATATATTAAGATCTGAATACTAAATAATTAAGACCGTTTGATTTTTAACATCTGAATGTATAAAATTTATCTTTATTTGAAAATTAATAAACATAAAATTCAAATGAAATACTAACTAATCTAATATTCTATCAATAAAATATATAATTTTTTAAAATATGATAGTTGTTGGTGGTGATGGATAACGGGTGAATGCCGACTAGAGACGATAGTTGGTGGTAGTTTTGATTAATAATGGTGGTTCATCTTAGTAGCTAGTAGTGATTGGTAGTGGTGGCGATTATGATTGAGGATGACGGCGGTGGATGGTGATAGTTAATAATGGCGGGTGATGGTAGTAGTTGCTGTAAGCACGTAATTTTTGCCCTATATGAGAATTACTCCCAAAAATTCAAAATAAAATAGTTTTGTGTTGCTTGCATTTTTTGCGGATTTTGTGTTATTTTTCTTTTATTGTTTGCATTTGTGTGTGCGCGTTTATATGTTTAAATTAGCGAAAAAATACAAAAAATATGTCGCATTTGCATTTAGGATTTAATTCTACAATTAGGAGTAATTAAGTTTATTTTACAAAAATAGAAAATCACAAAAAATATGTACTTTGCATTTTTTAGCATTTAAGGTCTAGTTGTGTGATTTTATTTTAAATTGGTGCTTATTTATGTATGATAATTATTGTTAAGGTTTATTTAATATGTTTAAGTTAATTTTTTATTTTTACAATTTGTTGTAGAATTTTTAATTAGGAATTAAAAGAAGATAAACGAAAATATGAAAGGAAAATCAGATTGGGCCTCTTATTATAATTTGAATTAACTTGGCCCAAGTGTCTCACAAGTCCAACCCAAAACCCACTGGGTCAACCCGACCCGGTCTGCCCCATAACCCAAACGACGCCCCCTCATTTTCATTACCAACCAAAACCCTAGGAGAGCCCCTAAGTCTCCAACCCTAAACCACCTTCTCCTTCCGCCCAGCAACGCCGGACCACCCCTTCCCCGCCAGTCCACCAGCAACCATGAAGGAACCACCCAGTTCCTCCATCACGCACATCCCAGTCAGACTCCTGTTTCTGCTTCTGCCCGCCTCCAGCCTCCTCGACATCCATGGCTGCCCTCCTTCTTCTTCTTCGAACCAAACGAACCCCATTTGCTTCTGCTTCAACACCAGTCAGTCCACCCAATGTCAACGTCGATGAACCCCATCTCCACCCAACGTCGACAAACCAGCACACCATTTCCGTCGAACCAGTCAGCTCCGCCAGGTTCCCGTTCTTCTCCGAGCTCCGCCTCACCATCTACAAACCCAATTCAAAGCTCCAAACAACCAGCTTCGACTCCGCTGACCAAGTCCAGTCACGCCGAGCTCCGCCATTCAGTCGTCTTCAGTTTTGTTCGTCGACGTTGTCTTCAGTTGTTTGCTGCTCATCATTTGTTTTGAGACGTTCGTTGTCCGAACAGATTTTGGTTACGTCGAAGTTGAAGTCTTCGTCCGAGATTCTGGTTCGATGTTGTTGATTTTGTTTAAAGTTTGCTTCATTTCGGTTTAATTGAAAAGCAATCCAGGTTTACCTAATTCCCATTTTTAACTTGTTGCTTGATTTTTATGGTGATAGGCATGATGTTAATCCATTTCTGTGTATTTGGAATTGGAAACTAGATAATTAGAATTGTTAGATTTCATGAGTTGATAATTAATTGATGCTTGTGTTTTGGGCTGTATAAATTCAGGTATTCCTGTAATGGTTTGGTATTTTTTGGTTCAAATGGTTTCATTTAGTGTATTGTTTGTTTCCCTTCTCTTTGTTGTTCGTCATATGAATTCGGTTTGCATTTCGATTCAGTTAATTGTGATTCATACTGTTTTAACTTGTTCAGTTTGTTGATTCATCATACTATTGGATTCTTGCTCATTCACATGTGTCTAAGTTAACCAGGATTGGTTCCCAATATGGTTAGCTTATTCCCTTTGATCTGATGCTGTGTGATTCAATCTGAGTTCATGGGATTTATTGGTTGAATTTGATTAGGAATTTGGTTATAACTGATATGGTTGTAGTACAGATTGAAAGGGATGGGGGTAGGATTATAATTTCAGTAGTTTCAGGGGTAATATGGAAATTAAAAACTTGAAGAATTATTTAATTTGAGCGCTCTGTCCACTAAGCACTAATAATATTAAAATAAGGTATTGTTTAATACATAGTGGGGAACAAGACATAGTGGTATGGAGAGGTGTTAAAATAAGTAATTAAATATGTTACCCATGCTAGGAATTAATTAATAGAAGGGGACAAATAGTAGTGGGGAACAAATGAATTAGAAATGACACAAGATACTTGGTAGTGGGCTGTAAGGGAATATTATGGGCAAGAATATTTTTTCTAATAGGCGAGTGCTCTTAAGAGCTGGCAGGGTCTGTTTTCCAGATAAATAGGGGAAGTTTGGACAGAATGGAGGGGATTTCTTGGTAAGTTTTGTGACATCATTTTAAGAGAGTTCTGGGGGGTTTTTTGAAGGCTAAAAAAATCAGTTTCTTGGAGGACTCTTCTTGGTCAGTTTGAGAGTATATCATTTTAAGAGAGTGTTTGAGAGTTAAAAACTAAAAAAAGTGAGGTCTCTTTTGCTATTAAAAATCAGTACTGGTTTGCTACTGTTTGATTGAAGTTCCAAGTTTCTTTCTTTGAGTGTTTGAAGTTCAGAAACCTACTGTTCTATTGCATTTCTGGGTCTTTCTGCTTCTTGCCTGTGACTACTGTTTGGTATCTTTGAAATTGCTACTGGTTTTCCTGGGATTTATTCTGCTGGGTTCTCTATCTGTTGCTGGTTGCTGCTGCTGCTGTATACTACTGCTGTGCTGATCACTCCTGTTTCTTCTTCTTTTTCCAATACCAGTTACACTTTCGAATCAACACTGATGTAGCTGTGAGATGTAAAAGTGAAATGAAATGCTAGGGTGATTGATGAATTAGTGCTGCACCTGTAGTTTAATAGATATGTGATAAGTATTTGTATAATCTAGTTTCATGACTCAATAAGAACGCATGGTGTAGTTTTGTACTTAACTTGAACTATTTGGTTTTTTAAACCACAATTTGTAGTTGTCAATTGCAGATTAAATGTAGTTAGTTGTGTAATTTGTATGATAAACAAATAGTTAATGGATTGGTTACTTAGACTTCATCTTTAATTAGTGTTTCTATTTAAGACAGATTTTAGGACTGTGTACTCTAATGGATTAGTGATTCGTCATTCTTCCTAGTGCAATGTAGCCTTAATCATTTAGCTAATTCTACCAAGAATCTGATTCCATTAGGCAGTATATAGGTCAGTGTTTGAATCCAGAATAACATCTTCTAGTAGTTAATTCCATTAGTCTCAATCATCTAAAAATGTTAGTTTAAATCAACTTGGAGAATGGTTAGTTTTTTTTTTTAACATTTTGTCAATCTCGTATGCATATTATAATTTCAGCTTTAGTAGTTCGATTATAGAATAAGGCACGAAATAATTTTCTATTTTTACGAGTTCGAGTGCAATTTTCCGTTAGCATCTATTGTAATCTGATAACTAATTAGAGGCCCGAACTTGTCAAGAATGTAAATCAATTAGGACTTTTTCTTCTTTCATTTTAGAGACGAACAAAAATAGAAAAATGTAGTCACTTTAGGATTATCCTTTTAAAATAAACGAGACGAGCCTCGCCAAATAAAATGCAAAAGTTGCGGGGCCCTCAATAGATGTTAATAACTACTTAGATTCCGGGATAGGTCGTTTAGCGAATTTCGCGGCCTTCCCCAAAATAATAACGCGTTAGACCCTTTAGGCGCGGTTCTAATAACCTCACCTTCTTAAACTCGGGTGCACATTTATGTGACCCAAATCCAAATCTCAACGAAGTCGAAATGTGTCGATAATCACGGGTATATTGATTGTGACGTGGTTCGAGATGCATTTTCATGACGTTGCAATTCTTTTTAAAATAACGAATGAGACGAGCCTCGACAAACAAAAATACATAAGCCGCGGGGCCCTCTATATGTGTTTGTAAAATTACTTAGATTTCGGGATGGGCCGTTTAGAAAAATTTCACGGCCTTACCCAAAATAATGATACGCTAGTCGCTTTAGGCGCGCTACTTTCTTAAACTTGGGTGCACATTTATGTGACCCAAATTCAAATCTCAACGGAGTCGAAATGTGTCGATAACCACGGGTACATTGATGTGACGTGGTTCGAGATATATTTTCACAACTTTGCAATTCTTTGTTGAAATAATAATAATAATATTAAAAGCGATTAAAGGTTAAAATTTGCACATAAGTTAAAGCATGTTATAAATCAGATAAATAAGCCAAATATGACAGTTGAGCGACCGTGCTAGAACCACGGAACTCGGGAATGCCTAACACCTTCTCCCGGGTTAACAGAATTTCTTATCCGAATTTCTGGTTCGCGGACTGTTAAATAGAGTCAAACCTTTCCTCGATTCGGGATTCAACCGATGAATTGGGACACCATAAATCTCCCAAGTGGCAACTCTGAATCTCTTAATAAACGAATCCCGTTTCGATTTTCCTTTGATTGGAAAAACTCCCTTTACCACACCCTTCGCGGGGTGCGGTAGACGTAAAAAAGAGGGGCGACAGTTGCGACTGAGGAAGGTGGTGGGTGGGTGGTGGTAGGTTATAATGATGGGCAATGCCAGTTGTGGTTGTTGATGGCGATGGGGTGGTCAGTTGTGGTAGTTGAGGTGGATGAGTATTGATTTTGAGTGAGAATGATAGTGGTCGAAGTGGTGGGGATAGTGGGTGGTGATTGTCGATAATGGTGGCGGCTATGATTGAGGATGATGGTGGCGTGGTGGTGGTAGAGGTGGTGGTGGTGGTGGCGGCAAGTGGTAGTTGATAATGATAGGCGGTGGCGGCAGTTAATAATGAATATGTGATAGCATCTTAATGAAATTAAGTCTCTGTTATTGATCTTAATCATACAGATCTATTCAGACCCATTAAGTGGTTGTGAAGTAAAAAAAAAACAAACACAGTTAATGATTAAGATCTGAATAATTAAGATTCAGACTTTAAAAACAAACTCACTTAATGTATGAGATCTGAATAATTAAGATTCAGACCTCCATTAAGTGCAAACAAATGAGGCCTAGTCAGTAAAATAAAATCTATCCTGACCAAGTTAACCCAATAAGAATAAGATGTATGCATGGGATTTGTAACAAAAAGATGCAAATTTCCATTAGTGTTACTCACACGCATTAAACCACATTATACGGAAAGCTTGCCCTGCTACCTGCCCTGCCCTTTTTAATTTTTCAAAAATTTTAGTTTTGACCCACCCTACCCTGCCCTACCCCGTTTAACCATTACCCTGCCCCGCCCCGTTTACCCTTTGCCCAGCCCTGCCCTATTGCCATCACTTACCATCCTTTAAAAAAATAAAAATAAAAAATGTTTTTTTTTTGGTAAATAAAAGAATGTTATAACAAATGAAAGAACTACAAGTAGAGAGAAAAGAATTGTTGGAACCCTATATCACATGTCCCAACAACAAACAACACCATTACTACTCTAACTACTATTCCTGATTCCTAGTTCTAGGAAGGGTAGAAATTCAGATTTTCCAACTTAATCTTGGACTTCAAGCTTCCCAAGTAGAAGATCTCTTGTATGATAGTTCTAACAACGCCTTCTACGCTTGTACTTTTGCCTTGAAAAAGTCACAGGTTCCTCTCTTTCCATATATGGTATATATGTTGGAATACTTGCTGATACACACAAGGCCCATATAGATGGCCCAACCTAGATATTTATGTTGTATTACATTTTTGGGTTAGAGTAGAGCAGCTTTATTTTTTCCGGGTATTTTGGCCCAATGTAAATAATAGGCCCAATGTAAATATAGAGAAAAGAACTCTCTAGAAACAATTATCTGATTCATTTTTCTTCAGTAATACGAAAATGAGCTTCTCCCTCTAGCTTCTTCAACAAGAACCCTAGTCAACAAATTCATGTGGATTGGTTGAATTATCGTAATTTTCTCATGGTATCAAAGCAGAGTATCTGCTGATTTCTCTTTCCCGTTCGATCGATTGTAATTTCATCGGTTTCCGCCGAAGTTACAGTATTCGCGAAGTTCTTTGCATTTTCTGATGATTGATGGATTTTTCATTGATATTTTGGGATTTTCATAGTTGTTCGTATTTCAAAGGTCTCTTCTACTCATACTACTATTATTAGAAGATTGTTTTGAAGAATCACGAAGTTTGCGACAAGATTTAGGGTTTTCCTGTTCATTTGATTGAAGGCTGTACCTTTTCCGGTTGCGAAAAAGGCTGGTAACATTCCTTCATTTCTTGAGCATCATCTCTGGTTGCTCATTGATTGCATGTGTAATTCTTCTGTTCAGTAATTTGGATCATATTTCCTTTGTGGTTGTTTCTGTTGTTCGTCGATAAGTACTATACCCGCTAATGCATCAATGTTCATTCCTGACCCCACTAACCCTCTACACCTACTTTTATCTGATATTCCTGGGGTATCTCTTGTGACTGTCCCTTTTACTGGTAGTGGATTTGGGGGATGGCATAGAAATATGATTGTGTCTCTCTCAACTAGAAACAAATTAGCTTTTGTCGATGGAAGTTGCCCTAAACCTGCTGAGGATTCACCTTAGCTTCAACAATGGAATAGGTGCAATAATATGGTTATCTCTTGGTTAACCAGTTCACTTTCACCTGATATTGCTGAGAGTGTCCAGTATTCTGAGACTACATAGAGTATTTGGTCTCAACTTAACAAAAGATATGGTTCAGTCGATGGGACTAAGGTGTTTGAATTGAAAAAGGAACTTGCTTCAACCTTCCAAGGGTCCTTAGATATAGCCTCCTATTTTAACAAGTTGAAGAAATTATGGGATGAGTTAGGATATGTGTGTACTAATCATGCAAATAAATGCTCTTGTCCTGTCAAGTCTGATCTTCAAAAGGAAAAGGAGGAGGATAAAGTGCATCAGTTCCTTATGGGACTCAATGATGTATATGCTGGTGTAAGGAGCAACTTGCTCATGATGCATCCCCTACCTTCTCTTGATAGTGTCTACAATATTCTTCTCCAAGATGAAAGGCAAAGGCAAATCAGTCCTTCATCTCAATTTCAGGCTTAGGCAGCCTCTTTCAATGCAAATTTTAATAACCCTACCAGCAAACTAGTCAATCCTCCATGTCAGTTCTTCCGGAAAATTAATTTTGATCCAAATAAATCTAATCTACTGTGTAGATACTGCAAAAAACCTGGTCACACCATTGAAAAATGCTACAAGCTTCATGGATTCCCTTCCAACTTCAAATTTACTAAAGGGAAGGGAGTATCTGCTAATGTTGAGGTTCAACAGGCTCCTGATTCTGATTCCAATTCTCCATCTGAGTATTCTTCTGAATCTGCCTCTCTGATTCCTGGTCTCACAAAAGAGCAATACGCACAACTGATGCTCCTGCTGCAACATGGTCATGTATCATAACAAGGTCCTCAATTCAGTATCATGGCTTCTGCAAATTCTGCTGGTATAATTCCTCCTTCTGAATCTGTAGGAATTGCTTATGGTACTTGTATGTTAACTAGGATCAATGATAACATTTGGATTATAGATTCTGGGGCCACTAATCACATGACTTCTAACAAAGATTTCCTCTTTGATATTAAACCCCTTGTTGTGCCCTACCTAGTCACTCTTCCAAATGGTTATAAAGTCAAAGTAACTTGCACTGGTTCAATACATTTTCTCTCTTTTATTCTTCATCATGTCTTGTACATTCCTAGTTTTCACTACAATCTCATTTTTGTTTACCAGCTTGTGTCTTATTTAGATTGTGACCTACTTTTCAACAAACGTTGTTATCTTCTCCAGGGCCCTTCACTGAAGAGCCCAGTGGAAGTTGGGCTTTACAATCTTGGATCAGCTGAGTGTTCACCTGATTCTGCCTTGTCTACTTCCATTTCTGATAACTTTTCTTCTGTCACTTGTAAATACCATTCTCCATTACTTTTTGCAGCTTCTGATTCTCATTGTACAAATCATTCTGCTGTTAATAAATGGAGATTTTATGGCATAACAGATTAGGACATATTCCCTTTGTTAGAATGAAAGATATTTCTATTATTCCATGCAAGTTTTCTGCTACCCAGCCCTTTGTTTGTTCTGTTTGCCCCTTAGCTAGGCAATCTAGACTCTCATTCCCAGAAAGCTCTATTAAAACTTTCTCTCCCTTCCAACTTGTTCATATAGATACTTGGGGGCCCTATCATAGTCCAACCTATCATGGCTTCAAGTATTTTCTTACTTTAGTTGATGATTTCACTAGAGCTACTTGGACTCACCTGATGGGGTCCAAGAGCAATGCTTTTCCTTTACTAAAAGACTTTGTGGCCATGGTCAAGACATAGTTCAATATTTCCATTAAAGCTTTTAGAAGTGACAATGCTTATGAGTTGGGTTCCAGTCACATAGCTACTCAATTCTTCCTTGACCATGGGATCATACACCAAACCTCATGCCCTCACACACCACAACAAAATGGTGTGGTGGAGAGGAAGCATGATATTTACTAGAAACCTCAAGAGCTTTACTTTTTCAATCCAAATTGCCTTTAAAGTTCTGGGGTGACTGTGTTTTGACAGCCACATATCAGATCAACAGATTCCCTTCCAAACTTTTAAATAATAAATCACCTTTTGAACTACTATATGGACTGCCTCCTACATATGAACATCTCGGGTCATTTGGTTGCTTTTGCTATCACACTATCCCCAAATGTAAGAGAGACAAGTTCCAACCTAAGGCTGATCCTGTGTTTTCATTGGTTACCCTTTAGGTAAGAAAGGCTACAAACTTTACAACTTGACCACTAAACTAACCTTGATCTCCAGGGATGTTGTTTTTCATGAATCTGTCTTTCCTTTTGCATGTGCTAACTCCATTTCTCCTCCTCTTCCTAATTTTTTTCCTATTTCAGAAGAATCTTCATCTTTTCCACCACCCTCATCTCCAACACCTGTTCCTGATTCTTCTTCCCTTGTATCTACTGATTCTTCTGAGTCTTCTTCCCATGTATCTACTGATTCTTGTCCTCCTCCACCCTCTTCTCTTCCTTCCACTTCTTCAACTATTGTTCCTCCTCTTGTTCCACAACTTAGAAGATCCTCTAGGGATCACCATCCACCTGCTCATCTTCAGCCTTATGTTTGTCAACTTCCCCCTTTATTGTGTGGCCCTAGTGCTTCTTTATATAGTTGTTTTCATTTCCTAGCTGATAATACTATTAGTGAACCTTCATCCTACAACCAAGCTGCCTCTATTCCAGAATGGCAAGAGGCCATGAAGAAAGAATTTGAGGCACTTGAGGCTAATCACACTTGGTCTATTATTGAGCTGCCTCAAGGTAAGAAATCAATTGGTTGCAAATGGGTTTACAAAGTTAAATATAAAGCAGATGGATCAGTGGAGAGGTATAAAGCTAGGTTGGTGTTAGGGTGATACACAAGTTAAAGGGATTGATTTTAATGAGACCTTTTCTCCTGTCATTAAATTTTCTACAGTTAAATGTCTTGTTGCAGTAGCTGTCAAGCAGAATTGATCCATGTTTTAATTGGATGTCAATAATGCATTTTTGCATGGTGACCTTGATGAGGAAGTGTACATGAAACTTCCCCCTGGCTTAGTTGCTAGTTCTGCTTCTCTGCCTTCTTCCTCTTTAGTGTGCAAATTACAGAAGTCCTTATATGTACTCAGACAGGCTTCTAAGCAATGGTATGCCAAATTATCTCATGCCTTATGTTCCAGAGGCTATTCCCACTCCTTGAATGATTATTCCCTTTTTGTTAAGAAGTGTGGATCTTCTATGTATTGATTGCTGTATATGTAGATGATATCATCCTCATTGGTAATGATCTAGATGAGATATCTTCCTTGAAAGCCTTTCTGGACTCTCAGTTTAAAATTAAGGATTTGGGTGTTCTCAACTATTTCCTGGGAATAGAGGTCTCTTACTCCTCTTCTGGTCTTCTGCTTCATCAAAGGAAGTTTATTAGAGATTTGCTGCATGCCTATGACTGTGACCTGGTGTCTCCAGTGGTCTCCCCTTTAGACCTATCGACCAAATTAAAGGCTGACTATGGTGACCTTCTCCCTTCACCAAAATCTTATTGAAGTTTAGTTGGGAAGCTCAACCTCCTGACACACACATGGCCTGACTTATGCTTTGCAGTCCAACACTTAAGTCAGTTTCTTCAAACTCCTAGGGTTCCGCACATGCAGGCTGCTCTTTATCTTCTCAGATATCTTAAAGGCACCGATGATTTTGGAGTCTTCTTGAATAATTCTCCTGGTTTTACTTTGACTGCTTATTGCGATAGTGATTGGGCTACTTGCCCTGATACTCGCAGATCTGTTACTGGTTTTGCATTTTCTTGGGAGGTTTCCTTGTTGGATGGAAGGCTAAGAAATAACCTGTTGTCTCCCTTTCTTCCACTAAAGCTGAATATCGCGCCATTTCAAAGGTTGTTGGTGAACTTTCTTGGGTGGTTCAGCTGTTTTCTGATCTTGGCATTCCTACTACTGCTGTTGTCCCTGTATTTTGTGATAATCAAGCCGCGATTCATATAGCCAAGAACCCTGTTTTTCACGAGCACACCAAACACATTGAGGTGGATTGCCATTTCATTCGGACTAAGCTTACTGAAGGGCTCATTTCCTTGCACCATGTTTCTACATCTGCACAGCTGGCTGACATCTTCACCAAGCCCCTTACTGGAGCTCTACATCATGCTATCTTACCCAAGTTGGGGGTTCTCCCACCCTCCAACTTAGGGGGTGGGGGTGTTGGAATACTTTCTGATACACACAAGGCCCATATAGATGGCCCAACCTAGATATTTATGTGTTATTACATTTTTGGGTTAGAGTAGAGCAGCTTTATTTTTTTCGGGTATTTTGGCCCAATGTAAATAATAGGCCCAATGTAAATATAGAGAAAAGAACTCTCTAGAAACAATTATCTGATTTATTTTTCTTCAGTAATACGAAAATGAGCTTATCTCTCTCTAGCTTCTTCAACAAGAACCCTAGTCAACAAATTCATGTGGATTGGTTGAATTCTTGTAATTTTCTCAATATGCAACCTGCAATAGCAATTCTATATATGTAAGAATTGGCAGACTTCCCTTTGCAATTGTTTACCGTCCATTCCAATTCCTCCTACCACCTGAAAGCTTGTCGACTTATTCCTTGCCAACGAAGCATTTTGTTCCAAACGTTAGAAGCAAATTGGCACTCAAAGAAAAGGTGAGACACTGTCTCATTTTCTATCAAACACAAAGGGCATTTTATATCGGCATTCATTCCCCACTTTGCATGTCTGTCTTTAGTAGCCAATTTTCCTAAGGCAACCAGTCTGACAATAAAGATCCATTTAGGACTTTCATAATTGTTACACACTAAGCTCCTCCAAGGCACCTTAGGAAATACACCAAGTAAATTTTGGTAAAATGCTTTGATAGAGAAGTTCTTCATTGCTTGGAATCTTATGCAGTTGTACCCAACCTCTCAGCATATCTCTTTGCTTTGAATATCTTCTGAATAACCCACGAGGCTTGCTTGGGATACGTATCCCACACTAGCCCTTGCTTCACAAAGTAAATGTCTACCCATTGTATCCAAAGTGTGTCTTTCTTTTTGCTTAGATTCCACAATAATTTTGCAATGACTGCTTTGTTCCATATTTAGACATCTATAAGATTAATCCCACCTGCTGACTTAGGATAACATAGTTTGTCCCACGCAACTAGTACCTGTCTACAGAAAGCTTCTACACAATGCTTCAATCTTTTTGAGAATCTTCTTTGGCAGAACAAATACTTGGGACCAAAATGTCTGAATTGAAAACAATACACTTTTGATAAGTTGTACTCTGCCTGCATAAGATAGAAATTTGGTTGTCCATCTAGTTATTCTACCAACCATCTTTTTCAGAAGAGTTTGACATTGCATAATCGATAATATTTTTATGCTAAGGGGCACTCCAAGGTACCTAAATGGCAGTTCACCCTTGACAAACCCGAGTAGGTGGATAATCCGTTGTTGTACCACTTTCTTAACCCCACCAAAATAAATTGAGCTTTTGGAGACATTTGCAATCAATCCTGATGCAGTCGAAAAATTCTGAAAACAGTCATAAAGATGAGTGATGGAAGTTATGTCACCTCTACAGAACAAAAGTAGGTCGTTAGCAAAACCAAGTTGAATAAGTCTTAGTTTGGCACACTTTAGATGGTACTGGAAACAGTTTGCAATTTTCAATGTCTTCAACATCCTACCAAAATACTCCATGACAAGCACAAAAAGAAAGGGGGAGATGGGCTTCCCTTGTCTCAATCCTTTCTGAGCCTCAACGAACATATGCACAGTTAGGTAAAAAAAATATGTTACCTATATGTACAGTTAACAAACATATCAAACTCAGGCAATGGCCAATGAGAAAGAATTCTTCAAGTTTCTAAGTTGTTAGAAATAAGCCCTTTTATTTATTTAACTATATTTTTAACACGTTAGTTTATGTACGGGTTTGATTTTTTTTGTAAATACATTGATATGAGTGAAATCAGAACCTCCTATATGCTCTAATACCATATTAAATAATGTAACCACCTCATAAAGGAGCAACTCATGTATAAGAGCAAGTAAGGACCCTTTTAAGAGCCTGTTTGGCTAGGAACATTTGTTCACTTTTTTTTAATTCTTTTTACTTTTTTTCGAAATCCGTGTTTGGCCATAAAATTTTTAATTTTCACTTGAAGATGAATTGAAATTTTTCAAAAATTTGAAAAACTCCAAAAAGCTATTTTTAAAAAATTTCACTCAATTCACTCATAAAAATTCAAAAATAATCCAAAAAATATATTCATGTACAAATAAAACTCTAATTTTCAAATAATATTTCACTTATACAAAAATTTCACTTTTTTCGAAATCTTACAATTCTTCTGTCCAAACGCTCACTAAGTCGAGTGAAATGACCAATTCAAGATAGCTTTTAAGGAATTTAATCTTTCCATTTGACGACAAAATTATGAGAAAAAATAAAACAAGAATGAGAGTTAGTTAAGTCTCCACTATGTTGGAACAACTATTTCAAAAGCTAAAAAAGTTTTTGAGTCGTATCACTATAATTTTTGTGATTAGTTTGTAGATGGTATTACACAGACTAATAGGACAAAATTGAGTAATGGATGAGGTATTCTTTAATTTTGGTATTAGGCACAAATAAGTTTTGTTGATGTCTAGAAGGATATGACTATCATTGAATGCTTTTGACACAGGAAGATGACAGAGTTGCTTACTTCCTTCCAATATTTTTGAAAGAAGAATGGGTGTAACCCATTGGCCCCCGGAGCTTTAAAAGGTTTAAAAGAATTTTAGGCATGGATAATTTTATTAAGCGACAGTGTTGTACCTAATAGATATTGATCATGTGTGGTTAGGGAGGAGGCTATATGAGAGCTGATATTTTTGTTGTTGGAAAAAGTGTGAGTAGTTGTAAATAAGTCCGTGTAGTAGTGAAAAATAAGTTACTTAATTTCAATAGGGTCAGATGTCCAATTGCCCACACTATCTTTTAGTGCATTGATACGGTTACATCTACGCCTTTGTATAGTAGACATGTGGAAGAACTTTGTGTTTGCATCACTGTCAGTTAACCAATTTATACGAGATTTTAACTTCCAAAATTCTTCCTCTAATTTGAGTATCCCACTAAATTCATTTGATTGTTGTACCTCTAAGGATTGTAGAAACCCACTAGTTAGGTAGTGTATTGATGATTTTAAACCTTTAACTCTAGCCAATATTTTACACTTTCTGTAGAAAATATCACCAAAAGTATTTTGATTCCAGTATGAAACTTTATGCTCGAAACTTTTAGCAGATTCAATGAAGTGGCCATTCTGAGATGATTTACGCACGATATTTAGGAATGTAGGGTGAGTGGACCAAATTGTTTTAAACCTAAATATGTGTTGTTTAGGGATGTTATTAGGTTTTAAGGTTACAAGTAAGGGGCAGTGGTCGGAGTATGTTCTAGGAAGATGATGTACCATCCCTTCAGGAAAAATGTTTAATCATAATTGACTAGGAGTCTATCTAGTCACTCTAGGATTGTGTGACCATGCCTCTGTTTGTTTGTCCAAGTATAGCGACTACCCTTGAAGCCTAGGTCTATAAGGTTGTAGTAATTAATACAATGATTGAAAGCATCAGCCTTTGTGTTTTAATAGGGTTTCCGCCAAATTTCTTAGTTGTTCTAAGTACTTCATTAAACCCCCATCCCCCTGACTAACCAAGGGCCCCTATACGAATCCTGAATACATTTTAAGTTCTGCCATAATATGTTACAAGAGTTTGCACTATTATTAGCATATATAGAAGAAAATAACCACTTAGTAGGGTTAGGCCATATCTGGACCATGCAATGGATCTCTTGTGTAGTCATGCGCACATCCTCCACCATAATGAGGTCACCATGCCAAAGTATAACTATACCTCCGGAAAGACCTTGTGCAGAAACTTGGGACATGTGGGAGAATTTGAAATCATTTTTAAGGGTATTGTGATCTTGCATGTGAATTTCCAAGAGAACTACTAAAGCAGGCCTACAATTATCTAGGAGTGAACAAAATTGTCTCCTAAATTCTGTATTTTGTGATCCCCGACAATTCCATACGATGAGATTCATGATTGGTTGTGTATGAATGAGAGGGTGAGGGAGGTCAATCCTCTCCCCCAAGGGGTGAGGATGCAAGGTATGGTAGTGGTCACTGTGGACGATTGCCTCAGAGTCGGAATTATGACCATGGCATATTTCCCTACTTCCTGGTTGGTGGTTGCCCTTAGGTTTAGAATGCAAGATGCTAGTTCGGGGGGAGGGGGGGAGCATTTGAGAATGAACTTTTTGTGTAAAGCTCTTTGAGGCTGTAGAGATAAATTCCCTTTAGCCACACAAACTCAGTCCTTGTTTCCCTCATCTCCTCCATTATTTATGCTAGTTATAGACGAGTCTGGGCGCTTAGTGAGTTGGATGATGGAGGTGGCGTGGGTGGTGGAATGTGCATAGGAGACAATGGGTCTTGGGTGGTGGTTGGGGACAAGGGAGATATGATTTGTGTTGGTGGTGTGAATGAGCTCATGTGCTGGAACCAAGGGGCATAGATTGTCCCTGTATGGTGTGGTGGGTAAAATGGGAGCAACCCCATCGTCTGAGTGAGAGTGTGGTGTGCCAACAGTAGTGTCGTGGAGGTAGAGAGTCTGTCCAGCATGAGAGGGGTTTGTGTGGAGTACCATTGGCTCTGAGCATAAGCTTCCATTCCAAGCCGCATGCCCTCCGTTACTATCTCCGCTAAGTGTACTGGGTTTTGAACAAGGTGTATCACTTCTAGATTGTTTAGTTCCATCATAAAGATTAGCGCGTATCCATATAGGCCCATCTCGAGCCATGACTGGAGTGGGTAGTCCAGCGGAGGAGTTTGGGATGTGTATATTAAGGGGGATGTGGGATTTGGATATGGTGGACCATTCATGATAAGGCGTGGAAAGTGGAAAAACTGATTGTTGTTGTGAATTCTTTCCCTGATGGAGGTGTACCAAGGTCTATGCATTTTTTGTAGATTGAGTGTGTGTTGATATAGAGGTGTTTGGAGAGATAGCCGATGAAGGTGGTGAGTTGCATGTATTATCTGTAGAGGTAGAGAGTGTGTGTAGGGTTTGATTGGAGGAAGTCTCATTTGGGAATGGTATTGTGGATGTAGGGTTATAGGTTAATAATGGAGTTTCACATGAAGTGGAATTATGATGTTCCATTTGAGTAGAAGAACTCTTGCGTGTAATTTATATTGTCTCATTTTTCCTTGGCGGAGGGGGGTGGCATGCAAAGAGATGACTGATAGTTCAGAGGAGATTGAGTGATCCTTGTTCAAGAAATTCTTACTCGCTTTTAAACAAAAAAAGATAAAGGGAAATACAAGCTACATGCTAATGAAACTGGATCTTGAAAAGGCCTTCGATACATTAGAATGGTCTTTTATCAAAAATACTCTCCACTATTTTAACCTACCAACCACGCTCATTTCCCTAATAATGTCTTGTATTACGACTACTTCAATATCCATCTTGATCAATGGCACAAGAACCAAATTCTTCCACCCAACAAGAGGAATACGCCAAGGAGATCCATTATCACCATATATATTCATTATGTGCATGGAACGCCCATCCCGTATAATTTTCCAGTCAGTCAACTACATACAATGGGAACCAATCCAATTATCAAAAAATGGACCTCAATTATTGTATTTATTTTTTGCAGACGATGTAATTCTCCTTTCGAAGGTAACCCAAAACAGTTTTCACACCATTATTGATACTCTTACCAACTTCACTACCCTCTCAGGGCAAAGCATTAAGTTCCAAAAGTCGAAAATCTTCTTCTCCAAAAATTGTACCCAGGCGGATAAAACATATGTACTGTTGTGCTTTAACATGAACGAATGCAAAACCTTCGGGGAATATATTGGGTTTCCAATGTTCCAAAAAAGGTCAATAAGTCGGATTTTCAATTCCTATTGGACAACTTCAAAGCTAGATTTGCCGGATGGAAAACCAATTTTCTGTCACTGGCGGGGAGAACAACTCTTATTAAATCTATACTTTCTACTCTCCCCAATCACATTATGCAATATATTCGCATACCTCAATCTATAATCCACAAGATGGAACAGTACATGAGTAACTTTTTATGGGGTACCACCCATCTTAAACGAAAAATGCACTTGGTAAAATGGCAAAAAGTCACGGCTACAATAGAATTTGGGGGGCTTGGCATACAACAGTTGGGTATAAAAAACGAAAAAGGGTTAGATTTGCCCTTCAACTATTCGTTTTGGTACAATAATGCCCTTCATCCACCTATTGGGCCAAATATGCCCTTCCATTAATGTTTTCGGCTTACAAATACCCTTCCATTAATGGTTTTGGCTCACAAATGCCCTTTGAGTTAATGGAAGGACACGTGTCGTCGTCCTATTGGCCCATTCTAATTTTTTTTTATTAATTAAAAAGACCCATTATTCATACCCGAAAAATAATTTTCTAAAGCAATTTTTCTAAAACGTTTTTTTTACTAAAAACTGAAAAAAAAAAAGTAAATTTTGTTTTCAGTTTTTACAAAAAAATAGATTTTTTTTTCTAAAACAATATTTTTGTAAAAAAAAAAATAAAATCTAAAAAGCAATTTTCTAAAGCAATATTTTTGTAAAAACTGTAAAAAAAAAAAACTAAATGTTTTTTGCTAAAAACTGAAAAAATCAAAAAAAAAATCCAGTTTTTAGAAAAATATTTCTTTAAAAAACTGAAAAATAATTTCGAAAACAATGATTTTTGTATAATCTGGAAATGAAAATATAATTTAGTTTTTGATAAAAATGTAATTTATTCAATCTCTTGTAATTGATAAATTTCTTTAATATTTGATAAATTACATTTTTATCAAAAACTAAATTATATTTTCATTTCCAGATTATACAAAAAATCATTGTTTTCGAAATTATTTTTCAGTTTTTAAAGAAATATTTTTCTAAAAACTGAATTTTTTTTTCTTCAGTTTTTAGCAAAAAACATTTAGTTTTTTTTCCAATTTTTACAAAAATATTGCTTTAGAAAATTGCTTTTTAGATTTTATTTTTGTTTTTACAAAAACATTGTTTTAGAAAAAAAAAATCTGTTTTTTTGTAAAAATTGGAAACAAAATTTACTTTCTTTTTTTCCAGTTTTTAGTAAAAAAAAGTTTTAGAACAATTGCTTTAGAAAACTATTTTTCGGGTATGAATAATGGGTCTTTTCAATTAATAAAAAAAATTTAGAATGGACCAATAGGACGATGACACGTGTCCTTCCATTAACTCAAAGGGCATTTGTGAGCCAAAAACATTAATGGAAGGACATTTGTAAGCCAAAAACATTAATGGAATGGCATATTTGGTCCAATAGGTGGATGAAGGGCATTATTGTACCAAAACAAATAATTGAAGGGCAAATCTGACCCTTTTCCGTATAAAAAATAATGCTCTAATAGCGAGCCTCTCTTGGTGCCTATTTAAATTACCCACACAACTCTGGGCAGCCACACTCCTACACAAATACAACAAGCATGCATTGACAAGTTGGGATCACTCACACACATGGGAAAATATCCTTTTAGGATGGGCACATTGCAACTAGGGCTACAATGGAATATTGGAACCAACTCCCTTCTTAAATACTGGACAGATGCATGGCTTGCACTTACTATCACAATGAGATCACAAATATCAGGACCCTTGCCTTTCAACCGTCAAAATACTACTATTGCTTACATGACAAATAATGCTTGGGACTAGGATAAATGCCCTTTTGATGTCCCTACAACTATAAAAAGGTCAGATAATCAAATTCATATACCAATATACATCATCACAGTTGATACTATCTACTGGGGATTAACTCCTAATGGCAAATTCACCGTCAATCAATATATCAGGCCTTAACAAACAACTCTGGCAGAACACAAACAAGCTCTTTTAAATGGAAATGGAAACTTAAGGTTACTCCAAAAATTAAATCATTCATATGGATCCTCATGGATGCTCGTCTACCTACATGCCGGTACTTGCACCATATTGGCATAATCCCTGATAATTTATGCCACCTTTGTGGGAATGAATCTGAAACTATAAGTTACATTTTTCTACAATGCACAAACACGCAAAGACTATGGCACCAACTGAGACTGTCACATTGTTAATAGTATCAATAGGACTTCATCACCCTCACAGTGGCTATATCCACTCTTCACCAATAATAAATATCCAATGCCACACAAAATCAACCAACAAACATTCCTGTCATTTACACTGTGGAATCTTTGGATAATTCGTAATGATAACAACTTTAATAACCATCAACAACTAACAAACCCTAAACACATTATTAACCAAATGCTTGAATATACTTATTTAGAAAGCAACATGAAAATTCAATACAATAATATATTGCTACCCCTAAAATGGATTCCTCCAAGCCAAACTACTATAAATTAAATACGGATGGTGCATCTTCACGAGCGACAGCCAAAGCAGGTGTGGGAGGCCTTATTCGAGACTCACATGGAACTTGGAAATTAGGATTTGCAGGAAAGATCTCGCCAAGCAACAATGTCCATGCAGAACTACAAGCACTCTTTATTGGGTTGAAGTTAGCATACCACAATCATTTTACCACACTGGAAGTTAACATGGATGCATCGGAGGACAATTCTTCGAAAAAACAACAGCCTATATATTAATCTTATTTCTAATTGCAGGCACCTCCTGGACCAGTTGCATAGTGTCGCAATCACACATGTCTACAGAGAAGAGAATGGAGTGGCAGATACCTTAGCCAAGGAAGGTTGTTTGATGGAACCTGATATGGCACTAACTTTTTTTGAGTCACCACCAGTTTTTGTTACCAATATCCTGCAGTACGATCAAGTAGGAGGAACACAATATCGAAGGGTACGACCACGACCAAGGCCAGATGCGCAGGCCTTTACGACAACAACTTATGTTGAGCTCAATGATCGACCTGCCGACCTTATATTACATAGTACCCAACCATATTTTTGTAAAAACGTTTTGCACAATCCTACTTGTAATAGACAACAAACAACTACTACTGTGATGCATAATATGCATCCACCCCTGTGTAGCTCTACACTCTAATATTAATTCAATGTTATCTTTAGTACAAAAAAAAACTATTTCAAAAGCTTATCATATGCCACTTGTAAATCATAACAACCAATAAAAACATAATGGTAAGATATTTCATGTGCAAAAATCCCTCGACAAAAAAATAATTCTTTGAAAATGATGAAAGTGATTGATTTATTGTTTAACACGGGCTGCACCTAAAATGGCAGACCAAAGACTACTCACTAACTTCCATATTTTGCCACTCATATATATTGTAAATTTGTGATAATCATTCAAAAGACAAAGCTTACTATACATATCTCCCTATTGTTTTACTTAGGAAAAATACATAAAGACCTCATAAACTTATTTAAAAAAATAGGTTTGAACACTTAAATTAAACGGGTGTTCTTTTAACCCCAATTCTTGTTCGGGGTAAATGAAATATCACCCCATATGGTGACGTGGCAAAAAATTAAATATATATAAAAAAGGTAGGCGTGTTGGACTGGAAATAACACAGAATTTCCCCTCCCCCTCATCTTCTTCTTCACAACCTCCTCTCTCCTTCGTCACAAATACCCTTTTTTAAATCTACATACCAAATTTTATCTTTTTTAGTCAAATCAATTTAGTCAAAGTTAAAGTAATGCTTGTTTGCCGGAAAAGTCAAACTTCATGGAATGGAATTATGATAAGCCATACCAAGGTGTTTGCCGGAAAAAGGAATGGTTTTGCCGTTTTTTGTTCTATTTCCTCTTCTTATTCGAGATTTTTTTTGTCATTTACTTCTGTCGCGAATTCAATTTGATTCATCTCTCATTCTTTAATTGAGATGATTGTAGTGCATGCTTCTTCGTGAATTTCTACTTTTTAAGGTGAAATTTCATGTACACTTTGAATTTGATATTATGGGTTTGCTATTATTTAATGGCGAAATACATAAGTTGCTACGTTAACTATGGACCAAATTCCTGTTACATATTTTACGGACGAAAATAACTGTAACGACTCGACCGGTCGTTTTGAGCTCTAGCGCGCCGTTCAGCAGTTTGAGGTCATAAGCAGCTTCACTTTCGGTATTATGACGTGGGCGCATGGTTAGAATTCAATTCGGGGAGTTCGGATTAGATTTTTGAAAGAGAATTCTCATTTCGGAATCTTTAAGTTGAAAGAATTGATTAAGATTGGATTTTTGAGTAAACGATCTCAAAATTGGGATTTAAAGGTTCCAACAGGTTCGTATGATGATTTTGGACTTGTGCGTATGCCCGGATTGGGTTTTAGGTGACTCAGAAGTGTTTTGGCGCCTTTAGTGGAAGTTAGCATTTTTGGAAGAATTTCATAAATTTGGTTAAAGTGTATTTCAATGATATCGATATTTGTTTGAGATTTCGAGTATGGAAATAGCTCCGTATGGTGATTCTGGTATTGGGAGCGCGATTGGAAGTGAATTCGGAGGTCCGTAGGTCATTTTGGAGTCACTTGGCTAAAGATAGAAATTTGAAGGTTTTGAGAAGTTTGAACGGAAGTGGACTTTTTGATATCGGGATCGGATTTTGATTCTAGAAGTTGGAGTAGGAATATGACTTGTGTGCAAAATTTAAGGTCAATCGGACGAGATTTGATAGGTTTTGGCATCGAATGTAGAAGTTTGAAATTCTAAGGTTCATTAAGCTTGGATTGGAGGTTGATTCATGATTTTAGCATTATTTGATATAATTTGAGGCCTCGAGCAAGTCCGTAATGTATTTTTGGACTGGTTGGTATGATTGGTTGGGGTCTCGGGGGCCTCGGGTGGATTCTGGATGATTAACGAATCAAATTTGGAATTCGAAGAAGGATTTAAACAGCTAGTATCTGGTGTAACCGCACCTGCGAGGTGTTGGCCGCAGGTGCATAGCCGCAGAAGCCGCCAAAGGGGCGCAGATGCGGTTGAGAAAGGATAAGGTTGGGACCGCAGATGCGGTCATGTTGTCGCAGAAGCGGGATCGCACATGCGGAAAGAGAAGCGCAGAAGCGGAAGGAGAGGGCCTGGTGAAGGACCGCACCTGCGACACGGCAGAAGCGGTTTAGTGACCGCAGGTGCGGAAAAGCTGGAGGCAGTGAGTTGTTTTAAAGTCGAGATTTGGCCATATTCTTTCATCATTCTCTTGTTTGGATGATTTTTGGAGAGCTTCAAGTGGGGGGTTTTTCATCATCAACGACAAGGTAAGCTAACCCCACCAATCTTGAGTTAAATATATTGATTATGTATGAATTTTAGCATGAAAATTGGTAGAAATTTAGGGGAAAACCTAGAAAGTTGGTATTCTTAGATTTTGACCACGATTTTGGGTATGAAATTAAGTGTAAATTGCATATTTTTGTGAGGTTATGGGTAAACTTTATCTTCGAAAAATTTCGGGATCCAGGCACATGGGCCCGAGGGCATTTTTGTCAGCCTTTCAATCGGGGTTAGAAATTGTCATAAATTGGATTGTTATGAGTAATTGAGCATGTATTAATGGGTTTACATAGTCATTGGTCGATTTTGGAGCGTTGTGCATTAATTTGAGTCTTCGAAAGGGCGTGAAATGCCGGTGATGGAACTTCGGAGCAAGGTGAGTTTCCTCTCTAACCTTGTAAGAGGAAATTGTTCCCATAGGTGAATTTATTGGATATGTGCTTCTATTTGTGGGGGCTACGTACGCACGAGGTGACGAGAGTCCGTGCGTAGCTACTAATATGCTTAAGTCCGGGTAGTTTAGGACCCAAAAGCATGCTTTACATGCAATATTTGAAATCTTATTGTCAATTTAAAAATGCTTAAAACATATCGAACGTGTAAATTATTTCTAAGAGACTAGTCATCATTTTCTTGATTTTTTAAAAAAGAGGAATTGCCTTTTCTTGGATAATTTGCTCCTTGATGAGTTCTTGCTTGACTGTTTGAATGTGTTTATATATTATGGAACTGGCCAAACACCTCAATATATTAAATAGATGCATCTATGTTTCGCGACATTTGACCATCTGGCAGTGCACAATTTAAATATTGTTGGATCGGGCCGTACGACCTAGGCATGAAGTGTGCATGCTTGTATTGTTTGCCTTGAGATTCATAGATGTTGATATTTATTCTCCCTGGCCTGAGATAAATGTATAAATGATGAAAATAAATTTGAAAATTTCCTATAAACAAAAGAATTGGTTACTTGCCTCATGCTATTGAGTTTAAAATCATTTTTATGAAAATCCTCAATTTTTTATATTGTTGGTATTATTAATATTGGACCCCTAGTATGTGTCAAAGTCGACCTCTCGTCTCTAGTTCTTCGAGATTAGACGGGGATACTTACTTAGTACACGTTATTTCCGTATTCATGCTACACTTGTTGTACATTTTTGTTGCACATGCACATGTATCTCTCGTGGACTAGTGGGCGTAGCAGCATGGTTGATACAGAGACTTAGGTGAGCTGCACTTCTCGAGACAACTCGCAGCCAGCAGAGTCTCTTTTAGATTACTCTATTTACTTTCTGTCCAATTTGTATTCCGGACGGTTGTTGTATTATATTGTTTCCTAAAGATAGCTTATGCACTTGTGACACCAGGTTCTGGGATAATTTTGGGATTATTCAACATTAAGTTTGTTAAAGACTTCATGGTTATTTATGTGAATTTTATTATTTATTGTTTAATGTATAAAGAAAATGATTTCAACGAATACTAAAATTGGAAATTTAATTAACTTCTTAGAGTTGGCTTGTCTGACAGTGTGTCCGGCTCCATCATGATCCTTAGTGGATTTTGGGTCGTGACAACATGGTATCAGAGCACTAGGTCCCCTTAGGCCTCATGAGTCATGATCAAGTCTAGTAGAGTCTCGCGGATCGGTACAGAGACGTCTGTACTTATCTTCGAGAGGCTACAGGGCTGTTAGGAGCACTTCCCTTCTTGATTCCTCATCGTGTGATTTGACTCCTTTTGAGGCTTATGCCTTCATTTCCTTTCCATTAAATCTTATGCTACACGAAGCGCTAGTCATGTTTGGTGAGTGAGCAATTTTAATGGTACTACAGATGTTGTGCGGGATATTTCTCCCTGCGTAGTTGATTGGATTATTGTCGCCGCCTTACGAAAATATATTCTGTCATTTCAGCTCCGTTGCTGCACTTCTGAGAGCTTTGAGGATATGCACAGGTTTCTATGATGCTCATGAATGGTTATCGCACGGTATTGAGGTGATGGTGGAATGCTCGTCCATGCGTGGAAGCAGTGTATGACTTGGAAGGAGGTTTTCTCAAAGCATGATTCAGGGATTTGGTATTGTATTTCCTGGGAAGGAAAGTCAATCAGACTAGGAATGATCAGGTTCAGGTTGATGGAGTAATGAGACTTGGCGTTTTTAAGTGTGGTGGAATTTTTATCTACAGCGTGGCAACATCATCCTCGATTGAATATATTAAGTGCGTCGGTGTTATGATCTTCTATAATTCGCCTTTGGAGCAGGATATTGTGATATAATATTGAAAAAAATAGCTATCAAAGATCGCGGTGTGCGATGGTTCAGGATTAAATCGGTGTTTCTAACATTGACGGCTCGGGAAAGATGATCTTCGAAAAGGTTTAAAGTAGTAGCGATCTGTTGGTGCAAGTACATAGAGATAGATGTTTATAAGGCAACAACTGGGCGGCGAAAGGCAAGGAACGACATGTGGGAAGTGTCATGCGGTGGTTAACTTCTATAAGGTCAGGTGTAAGAAGCGGAGGTCGAGTAGTTTCCTGAAGAGGTGAGTTTTCCCAAAGTGGGAGAGTGGCAGAGTAGTATATGGGTGTAGTGGCAGATAACCACATGCCTTAAGGAAGTTTGGAATGACCTGGGAATAATAGTGGGCGGCGATTGGGTCTGCGAGTTTCAATTTGAATTATTGGCTATTATACTGCGGGACATTTGATATGACGGAAATGAGCTACTTGATATGAAGAAGGATACAACATAACTTTGAAATGGGGAGATATTGTCGTGTATTTTAGTGGATGTCCGCGAGGAATGAACGGATTCGTTCAGCTGGTGAATGAGAATGGGCTCAAGATGGGTTACTAATTTCGTAGTAATGGTGCATTGCAGCATTGTTGGGAGATGACGGCATGTAATTTCTTATGTCCTGTGAGCAGATCAACGGTTGTGTGGTTGGCGAAGCTTCTGCGAAGAATCCTATTGGCTATCCAGTAAGAAGTCGAATATGTGAATGTTGCTAGAGATTCAGAGTGTTCATGAAATGCTAATGGAAGGATTTTGAGGAATTTGGCGGCAGATTGCACAAGGTTATGTCGATGAGAGATAAAGAATCTTGGTGGGTTCCGGAGTTATGTAATAGTGGCTTCAAGCTAAGTGGGAGAGTCCCACCGCCTACGGTGGGATTGCATGGTCGTCTATTTGTGAGATTTCAGGGTATTAGCATATGGATGGGTTATTTCAGCTAAGGAAAGAGAACATCAGTAGTAATTTGAGCAAATGAATTGAATAATGTGTTCTATAATTGGCATCATCAATTCATGTTTAGGCTTTGGGAAGACTCAGGAATTATGCTTCGCGTCGAAGTAAGTTGCAAGGAAGGTGATTTGGCCGGGTGCTTTTTTGAGAGGGTGGTAATGTGCTAGCAGAGCCTTGCAATTGATTATATTCGGGACCAAGTCAGAGTGGGTGAATCTCAATAACGGTCCTAGTGGGTTCAAAGATTAAAGTGTGGCGCCTAAGGAATTCGAGTTCATAGTATGGTTGAGTATTGAGCTTTTGCAGCAGATTATGATAAGGAGCTTGGAGTAGGTTGTGAGAGCGTACCCCACGGGGGGGGGGGGGG
>MU698141.1:0-54808 GCA_026770625.1 Nicotiana glauca
CGACACAAATAATGTTAGTAAAAAGAAGGAAAGAGAAACAAAACACAAAACTAGCTACACAAATAGTCAACACCGTAAGCTCCCCGGTAACGGCGCCAAAAAGTGATCGGTGCAGACTCAACCCTTGGGATTGAGTGGGCGCTAACTAATTTTACCCGATAGTGGTGTCAGGGTCAATTTACTCAGGGAGCTAGTTATGGGAGTCGAGTATTTGTGAAGTCTAGAAAAATGCTTTGGCTCCTAATTTTGCTTCTATCATTTTGTTTATCAACTAAATTTATCAACTACAATTGTAAACTAAATTATGCTAAGTAATGATACTAGTTGTATAAGATAAGAGAAAGGCACTAGGGTCGTAGCACTCGCCTATGTGACTAATTAACGGGTATAGAATTCTAATGCAAGGATGATAATTAAAGGGAATATGGATAACAGTTGCACTTTAGCACTCACTCTCACACCTCTCGGTAGAGAGAGTGATTTTGCCCAATTGACTCTCTCGAGACCAATTGGGTAGGCTAATTTGGCCAAGCAACTTTAAGGCTCAAGTAGGGTAATTACTCTCTCGAGGTTTAACCCATTACTTGGGACTACCATTCTCATGGGTCCATCCCAAATCCTTGTTGGGTTAATTGTGAGGTCATAGACTCTCTTTCTCAAGAAGAGTCAAGACCCACTAAGCTAGACATAGTGTTTGCAACCACCAAATCCAAGTGAAAACAAGCAATCAACCCAAATACCAAACACCCAACATCATCCAAGCATTAAGCAAAAACACCCATTAATTACCCACACTAGGGTTGAGCCACAACCCTAGCTAATGGGTTTAGCTAGCCATGGAAAAAGCAGAAAATGAAGAAATACTAGAAGAAATTAACATAATCATTAACTACAAGCTTAATCTACTTGAATCCACGTCAATTACAAGAGAAAATTGCCTAAAGTAGGCTAATATGAAGTGTCTCGTGCTCAGCTTCTCAGATAGATTAAAAATTGCTTCTAAAAAAAATAAAATGTTCTATTTATACTACACAGGAAAAACCGGACAAAAATACCCCTGAGGGTCTGACGCGGACCGCATAGAAATGACATGTGGCCGCGTAGGGCAACTGGTCTTCGGATCTGTGCTTCTGGACTTGAAGATGCAGACCGCATAGAAATGCCACGCGGCCGCATAGGTTGAGTCAAGCGGACCGCGTGGAAATGGTGCGCGGCCGTACAGTAGAATTTTGTCCCATTTTGACTCTCTGAACTTTTACCCACGCGGACCGCACTGATTTGGTGTGAGGCCGCGTGGGACTTTGCCTTGAATATCTTAGCCTCTGATCAATCATCATTGCGGACCGCGTGGAAATGGATGCGGTCCGCGTCGGTTTTCTTCACAATTGCTGGTTCTCTGAACTTTCCTGCGCGGCCGCACATCAAAATAGTGCGGTCCGCGCAGGTCACCTATTTCCCCACTTTTAGTCATCTTTTGATGCTTGGAAGATTTCACTCCTTTTTGTGCCGATTTGTGATATTTATCATCTAGTCGCTCAAACCTGCAATCAAGCGCAACTTGTAAGCAATTCCGGACTAATTTAGAGCAATTTACGCACAAAGCTCAGGTAAGAAGGGGTATAAAACATGCATAGTTCATAGTTATCACCGCTCCCTGATACGATCAAATAGGGAAAACCGAGAAACCACACAGGCTAGAACCCGACTGGGCTCCGAAAGGTCCATTCTCACGAACTGGCTGGATAAGGCCCGAACATCCATCGCCATAGTTCTCTCTGAGGCTGGTAAATATGCCAAATTCCCCAAACTCTCTGCCCGGCGTCTCAAGGCATCGGCTACCACATTGGCCTTGCCTGGGTGATAAAGAATAGTAATATCATAGTCCTTTAACAACTCTAACCATCTCCTCTGACGCATATTCAGGTCCTTCTGCTTAAGCAAGTGCCGCAAACTCCGATGGTAAGTATAGATCTCACAAGGCACCCCGTACAAATAATGACGCAAGATCTTCAAGGCATGAACAATAGCCTCTAACTCAAGGTCGTGTACAGGGTAGTTCTTTTCATGCACCTTCAACTGTCTGGACGCGTAGGCAATCACCCTACCATCCTGCATCAATACCGCTCCAAGTCCAACCCGCGAGGCATCACAATAAACTGTATAAGACCCCGAACCAGTAGGCAACATCAAGATTAGGGTTGAAGTCAAAGCTATCTTGAGCTTCTGGAAGCTCGCCTCACACTCCTCTGTCTACTGAAATGGGGCACCCTTGTGGGTCAATCTAGTCATAGGGGCCGCAATCGATGAAAACCCCTCCACAAAGCGACGGTAATAACCCGCCAGGCCAAGGAGACTACGAATCTCTGTAGCTGAGGAGGGCCTGTGCCAAATCTGCATGGCCTCCACCTTCCTCGTATCCACTCGAATGCCCTCACTCGATACCACGTGGCCTAGGAATGCCACAGAACTCAGCCAGAACTCACATTTTGAGAACTTTGCATATAATACCTTCTCTCTCAGAGTCTGAAGCACTGTCTTCAGGTGCTGCTCATGATCTTCCCGACTCCAGAAATATACCAAAATATCATCAATAAAAACGATAACGAATGAGTCAAGATATGGGCTGAATACACTGTGCATCAAATGCATAAAAGATGCTAGGGCATTAGTCATCCCAAATGACATAACAATGAACTCGTAATGACCATACCGAGTCCTAAAGGCAGTCTTCGGGATATCTGGCTCCCGAATATTCAACTGATGGTAACCTGAGCGCAAATCAATCTTGGAAAACACCTATGCACCCTGAAGCTGGTCAAACAGATCAATAATACGAGGTAAAGGATAACGGTTCTTCACTATAGCTTTGTTCAACTGGCGATAATCAATGCACATACGCATAGAACCATCCTTCTTCTTCACAAACAAGACAGGAGCACCCCATGACAAAACACTGGACCGAATAAAACCCCTGCCAAGAAATTCCTGCAACTGATCCTTCAAATCCTTCAACTCAGGAGGAGCCATATGATACGGATGGATGGAAATGGGCTGAGTGCCCGGCAACAGATCAATGCCAAAATCAATATCTCTATCGGGTGGCATGCCCAAGAGATCAGCTGGAAACACATCGGGGAAATCCGGTACCACTGGAACTGAATCTACAGAAGGGGTATCAACACTGACATCTCTCACATAAGCTAAATACGCGGTGCACCCCTTATCAACCATACATTGAGCTTTAAGGAAAGAGATAATTCTACTGGGAGTATGATCTAAAGTACCACTCCACTCAATATGTGGAACACCTGGCATAGCCAACGTCACGATCTTGGCATGACAATCAAGGATAGCATGATGGGGCGACAGCCAGTCCATGCCCAGAATAATATCAAAATCGACCATACCGAGTAACAATAGATCTATTCTGGTCTCAAAACCACGAATAATAACCAAACATGACCGATACACGCGGTCCACAATAAGAGAATCTCCCATAGGAGTAGAAACATAAACGGGGGCACTCAAAGAATCCCGAGGCACACCCAAATGTGAAGCAAAAATAAGAAGATACATAAGAATAAGTAGAGCCTGGATCGAATAGAACCGATGCCTCTCTGTGACAAACCAGTATAATACCTGTGATGACGGAATCGGAGGCAACTGCCTCAGTGCGAGCATGAATATAATAATATCTGGCCCGACCCCGCTCTCGAGGGCGACCTCTATCTCCCCGGCCTCCGCCCCTGGCTGGCTGGGCAGGCGGGGCAGGCGGGGCAGTAGCTGGAGCTGTAATCATAGCCTGTGAACTCTGAGGACCCCGCTGTGGCTGAGCAGTCTATGAAGATGCACCCCTACCAAGTCTGGGTCAGTCCCTAACCATATGACGTGTATCGCCACACTTGAAATAAGCTCTGGGAGGACGTGATGGCTGTGAGTGGCTGGGGCTAGGCCTGCTGGACTGATCTCTGGAAGTACCCCGCGCAGGAGGCGCGCTAGAAACTAGAGGCGCATAATAAGGCTCCTGAGGTGCAGGCGGAGCTGGAGTACTGCCGGCTGCTGGCAAAGCTGAATGTACAGGGCGACCAGAATAACCCCTACCATAACGACCTGCTGATGGGGTATGGGCACCAGAGTAGTGACCCGACTCTCGAGACCTCTTGGCCTCCCTCTCCCCTCTCTCCCTAGCGAGCATACCCTCAATCCTCCTAGCAATGCTCACTACCTGCTGGTAAGGAATATCCATCTCCAACTCCTGAGCCATGCTGGACCGGATGGGCGGAATAAGACCCTCGATAAACCTCCGAACTCTCTCCCGAACTGTGGCAACCAAAGTCGGTGCATGTCTAGCCAACCTGGTGTAATGGATGGCATACTCTAAAACTGTCATAGCACCCTGGCGCAAGTGCTCAAACTCCGCGTGCCATGAATCCCTGAGGCTCTGGGGAAAAAAATCCCTCATAAACATGTCTGAGAACCGGGTCCAAGTCAGTGAGGCAGACTCGACCGGACTGTCCAACTCATAAGTACGCCACCAATCATAGGCGGCTCCCCGAAGCTGAAAGGCGGTGAAAGAGACCCTGCTAGACTCCACTATGCCTATGGTGCGAAGGATACGATGACACTCCTCCAAAAATCCCAAGGCATCATCTGATGCTAGGCCACTGAACACTAGGGGATCGTATTTCTTGAACCTCTCTAGTTTACGCTGCTCGTCCTCAGAAACAGCTGACCCATCCCCGAGCTGTGCTGGTGCTGCAGGCGGTACAGGAATAACCTCTGGGACCTGCTCCATCTGCACTCTCTGCTCAGGAGTGCGGGATGCGGGAGTCTGGGACCCTCCCCCGGCCTGGGATGTGGCTGCAGCGAGGGGAAGAAACCCCGCCTGAGCCAAGTTAGTGTACATGCTTGTGAACTAAGCTAGAGTCTCCTGGAGCCCTGGAGTAGTAGTGGCAGTAGTAGGCTTGCCAGGTGCCTGGGCTCCGGCCAAATCTGCTGGTGGTACCTCGGCGGCAGCTCGCGCAGTGTGGCTGTACCACGTACGCGTCCTCGACCTCTACCCCGGCCCTGGCCTCTGACGGAGGCAGCAGGGGGCGCGGGTGCCTGGTCCTCTCGTGTAGCACGTGTCCTCACCATCTGTGAGAGAATAGAAGATAGAAGTTTAGAGTTGATGTCAAAATATTGCACGACAAGGAATTCAAAGAAATGAAGATTTTTCCTAAACAATTGCATAGCCTCTCGTAGATAAATACAGACGTCTCCATACCGATCAGCGAGACTCTAATAAACCGGCCTGTGTTCCGTGACTCCTGTGAACCTAGAGCTCTGATACCAACTTGTCACGACCCTAGTTCACCAACCATGAACATTTCATGACGGCACCTGGTCCCTATGACCAGGTAAGCCTATTATTGCAAAAAAAATAATAATTGCGGAAAACAAATAGAGAAAATCAAACTAAATATCTAGAGGAAACTGTAATGAATGCTGCTTGGCACGTACAACTCGATAACACAAATCCGAAACAATTCCCAAAACTCGGAAACTCACGGGCAACACAGGCTACAGAAGTATATAGTATGGCTCCAAAACTCCAGAATGTCTAATAACCGAAAAAGATAAATCTAAGTACTAAAGATAGAGTAAGAGGGAGACTCGTCGGTCTGCGGACGCAGCAGATCTACCTCGAAGTCTCCGAAATCCTCCTGCCTCATTGATAGTACGCCTGAGTAGAGGTACCTGGATGATATGCACATGAAAAACATGCTCAGGAAGGGCATGAGTACACCACAACGGTACTCAGTAAGTGCCAAGCCTAATCTCGGTTGGGTAGTGACGAGGAAAGGTCAGGGACCTACCGAGGAAAAAATATAACAATAGCAATAATTAACAGTATAATAATCAATCTGACAGAAATAATAAATACAGCGGTGTAGTAAGGCAAGTCAAGAAAATAATAATAACTACAAGGATAGAGTAAATCACAGAGTAAACATAACTCAATGTCAAAACACCAACGAGGGTCTCCCAGGATACCATCCTGTAGCTCTTTCCTCAACTGTCCAGTGGATCTCCCGAGATACCATCCCGTAGTCCAACTCACGTACCAATACCAAGGATCTCCCGGGATACCGTCCCGTAGTCCAATCATCAATGTGCAGGGGGATCTCCCGGGATACCGTCCCGTAGTCCCAAAGTAAAAGTGCAGGGGGATCTCTCGGGATACTGTCCCGTAGTCCCAAAGTAAAAGTGCAGGGGGATCTCTCGGGAATCGAACCCGTACTCCCAAAGTACAAAAACAAGGGGGGAGGGGGGAAGGTAGCTACCAGAATCCCACATCCATAGTCCCAATGTAAATGCACAATCACAGCCAAAAACAACCAAGGAATAAGGTACGAAAGATAAACACAGATAGAACTAGCCTAGCATGCTTCACGTAGTGCAGTTAAAATAATTTAAGCAAGTAGGCAGTCAAATCAGCTAAACATGCTTTTCCTAATCTAGCATAAATCATAGCTCCAAATAGAACTAGTCAAATAAGGATAGGAACTAAGTTTTCCATAGCTTAAATAAAAACCGGGATCTCATCAATTGGCTCAAGTACGCGCTCGTCACCTCACGCACAAGGCACTCAAATATCAAGTAAAATCCTAAAGGGAAAGGTCCCCCACACAAGGTTAGGCAAGCCACTTACCTCGAACCAGCTCAATATCACTAGAAACTGCGCCTTTGCCAAGAGTAACCGACTCCAAATGTCCCAAATCTATTCAATTCAATTACACATCGTAAATAATATTGCAAACAACTGATTCTATTATTAAATTTAAAGCTGGGGCGCGAAAATAGGTAAAATTCCCCTCCATCCAACGTCTCGAAATCAAATAATTTTCACGTTTTCAGAACCCTCGTACTATCACGAGTCTAACGATATAAAAATCTCCCAAATCAGAGGTCAAATGCCCCCTCAAAACCCCATAGCTAGGTCTAAGAAGTTTTACCCAATTTTCATTCAAAAATCCGAAATTAAAGGGTGAATTCGCGACTAGATTAATGGGTTTTAGTCATAGGAGAGTAGAGAATTGTTACCCAGTGATTGCCTTTGAAAAACCCTCGAAATTGCTCCTAAATCCGAGCTCCAAACCTTGAGTTTTGATAAAAATGGCAAAACCTCGGTTTTGAAATGTCAAGTACTGCCCAGGCCAGTTGTTCATCGCGAACGCGGAGAATGACTCGCATTCGCGGAGAAGGAAAATTTAAGTGACCAAAAATGCTCTCCGCGATCACGAAGGTACGGCTGAGAACGCGAAGGATTGGAATTGAAAGATACGCGATCGCGACGAGGCTCACGCGAACGCGTAGAAGGAATCAGATGAGGTCTAGAAGTTGACCTATGCGAATGCGTTGACTGGGTCGCGAACGCGGAAGAGGGAAACGCTGAGCTTCGCGAACGCGGGGTAGGAGACGCGATCGAGGTGAAGGGAAAAGCTATAGCTACGCGATCGCGATGTCTTCTTCGCGAACACGAAGAAGGAATTCAGACCTGCTGATTTTCTGCAACATTTCCAAACTTCAAATTGCTCCGTTGAGCATCCGAAACACACCCGAGGCCCCCGAGACCTCAACCAAACCTACGAACATATCCCGTAACATCATTCAAACTTGTACCAATCCTTAAACCACCTAAAACAATGTCGGAAACACGAATTAAGCAAAGATTCAAGCCTAAGCACTTCAAATTCCAACCAAACACACTTTCGATCAAAAACCTAACCAAACCTCGCCCGAATGACCTGAAATTTTGCACAAACATCCCAAATGACATGACGGAGCTACAGAAACTTCCGGAATTCAAATCCGACCCTTGGATAAAAAACTCACTATCGGATTGGAAACTTCAAAAATTCGAACTTTGGCATTTCAAGCCTAAATGAGCTACGAACCTCCAAAATACATTCCGAACACGCTCCCAACCCCGAAATAACCTAACGGAGCTAACAAAACCATCAGATTTCCATTCCGAGGTCGTTTTCACACTGTTCCAAATACGGACCATTTTTCAACTCTTAAGCTCTCATTTAGGGACTAAGTGTCCCAAAACACTCCGGATCCTAACACCGAATGTCCCGGCAAACCAAAATAGCAGAAATAAACTTAGGGGAAGCAGTTAATGGGGGATCAGGGCATAAATTCCAAAAACGACCGACCGGGTTGTTACACTATGCGATCGCATAGAGCAAAATTGCTCTGCACTGACTGCTGCATTTCTGCAGCATTTTCCAACTTCAAAAATTCCCGATAGCCATCTGAAATCATCCTGAGGCCCTCGGGACCTCAACCAAAAGCACAAACATGTCTTAAAACATCATCCAAACTTGTTCCAATCATCAAAACACATCAAACAACACTAAAATCATCAATTTTCGTCGGATTCAAACCTATGTTCTTCCAAAACTTTCGAAACACGCATTCGATCAAAAACCCAACCAAACCACGTCCGAATGACCTAAAATTTTGCACACACGTCCCAAATCACCTAACGAAGCTACATCAACTCTTGGAATTCCATTCCGATCCTCAAATCAAAATCTCACCTATCAACCGGAAATCGCCAAAATACTAACTTCGTCAATTCAAGCCTAATTCTACGCCGGACCTCCAAAACCACTTCCGATCACGCTCCTAAGTCACAAATCATCTCCCGGAGCTAACCGAACCATCGGAATTCATATCCGAGCCCTCTAACACACAAGTGAACTTCCAGTTGACTTTTCCAAAGTAAGCTTTCCTTAAAGAGACTAAGTGTCTCATTTCTTATCAAAACCAATATAAATCAACTCTAACACACCAAGTACCGATAACGAAACATGAAAAAGCATAATATGGGGGAAATGGAGCGGTTCTCATGAGACAACAGGTCTGGTCGTCACATCCTCCCCAACTTAAACAAACGCTCGTCCTCGAGCGTACCCAGAGTTGTCCTAGAAGCCAACCAATAGCTGAATGGCCTTACCAAGCATATATCGGGGGTGATCCCACGTCACCCTATATCGCATAGGTCCAATAACACAACATAGCTGAAATTTCACAATGCATCTAGTCCATAAACCATAGAACCACATTGCACTTTCCCAAATCATACACAACATCAGAACCTCACATCTATACTTAGAATAAGCCTGAACGAGCTGTAAAAACCTATACCTGCAACCTCAGGTGCAATCACATGATATCTTGCATAACCCAAATACTCGAAACGATAACTTCTATTCACAGCAGTTGTCCACAACACCTGAATACCGATAGAAAACCTCTTATAAACTAAGGTCTTATTCCAACACTTTCATATACTGCCAACGATAAATGAAACACGCAATAAACCATAACCATTTCTCAGATCGACCATTCATAAAGCTACTTCCCTTTTGACTAATACCACATCAGATTCCGAGCCGAACCTTGATATTATCCTTCCAACAAGCTAAAATTAAATCCATTCATTTTCATTAGTGACCCCAACGATCACCTCGAATCCAACACATCACTATGGTGATATGACACCTCAATAAAGGCCTAAGACACAACTTGCATAATACGCGCACCAATAAGAAATGATAGGAATATACTCAAATCATGAAAAATGACTCAAACGAAAGAGCTGTACCTCAAGCTCATCAATACCATCACCACACAAGGCTGAGACCCCGTCTCACATCATAGAAATAGAATACCTGAATCTACCCCTGAAAGGTAATATCTCCGCGTGGTCTCGCCACAATGCGAGATCCTATCCAAACACTGTTACACATGAAACACCTCAAGTCACTATGCTCAAAATCGACAGCCACGTACAATTGATGTCTGGAACCCAAGCAATTCATTACACCCACGGTGAAACAGATAACATACGACATGTAACCCGATAGGTCATAACCAATACTCCATTTACCGAGCAACACCCAATTACTCTTCCCACTCGACTTTCACTATGAATCCCCAATAGCACCGCACCACATGTGCCCATAACCAACAAATCATAATGCATCACAACACCGAAAAGAAACTCAAGTTGAATATGTAGCCACGTTAACCTGTCAACGAACTCATTACCAAGGAGCCTGAAGCTGCTCCTTCCACTACTACAACTCCTGCCGGAGCCGTACGATACGGTGCCCAGCACCAAATCAATATCGAAATCCACAACCTTGTCCAGCGACATGCCTGGCCACAAGAAATGCATCTGAAAAGTCCCTCAACACCGAAACTGAACCAATGGTAGAAACCTCTACACTGACATCCATCACGAAGGCCCAATTAAGAAAAGCAGTCCTCCCCAGCCATTCATGGGTCTTTGGAATACAAACCACTTTGCTAGAACATAATCCGATGCACCTCTCCACTCAACCGTGGCATTTTTCAGTGTAGCCCAAAGCGTAATATTCTAGAATAACCCAACACTGAGACAGCCAGTCCACACCCCAACATCATATCCAAAATCTAACATACCAAGCAAAGAAAGATTCACTCGGGCCTCCAAATCCCAATAGCCGCTAAACGGTGCCGATACACACGATTCACAACCACTACATAGTCTGTACCTGAGAACTCCCAGTCTCCAACTCCATATAGCACACGAATCACCATACCTGGTCCTAAATTCCGCCGTATGAATACATATCACACCTCAAGTACCCAATCATTCCATGAAAGATATTCTAAAATTCCCCTGTGCCATTAAACAAACTCATATATCAGCAGTCGATCTAACAAGAAAGGACCGCGATACTACCGAAGTATCATCAGTTTAATCACATTACCAGTTCCTAAGACGTATACTCTCATCAAATCACTTCCAATTAGCAGTATTATCTCCTTGATTATCTGAGGCTACCCATTGCTTAAGAGTTTTATGAACTTCCCTTCAGAACTGAACTGTAACCTAGCACACGCCAGTCTCGGTCCTCTACAACACACCGCATATACCATACCATCTAAGGATAACATGAAAACTTTTATCTCCCTTCCGAGCCACAGAAATCTACGTACTCAACTAGTCAAGAACTTCCATTGATCCCACCTAGAAGAAGATCACTATACATCCCAAGCCTCTCACACTCGTAGAAAATACACATCTCCAATCACGATAGAAATCAATAAGAACTCTCCCAACTCCATTTGAACAAACTAAATCGTCGGGACTGAATCTTTATAACCAGACCAAGCTAAGCAAGCCGTCAAAACCCAAGAGCATTGCTGCAAAATACCTGCACGAATTCATTACCTTGAACACACACAAAGATTTAATCACATCCTTACCATACCAATTCGGTCTTCTATCAAGATACTTCATCCATCTAAATTTCCTTTTGTTTCATCCTCGACTTGATATTTTCTCTTGCTGTAGCACCACAATGCCTCACCCAGGTTTACTACACGAGACCCAAGCATGAACCACACTGTCTGAAACCCATAAGCCGCTGAATACTCTCTCTCAAATATTCCCAAAAATACCACATTCCACAGCACTTTACTCTGAAGAACTTCCTGTGAATCTAAATCCGTTACCTTTACTTTCCTAATAATGATGCATAAAATCCCATAATTAACATAGAAATACCACAAATCTGAACCTCTTCCAATGAAAACACAGTTTCTAACCACACATGCAACTTTAAGGTACCCGATTGTTCCCTGTAGAATCTTTAACACATTAGATCCATCCTCGTAAGTCATCTTCCCTTATTCACTGCAACTTACCTGCCCCAACGAACAGAACCACCCGTGCCTTATTGGCACTCCGACACCACAGAATGAAACCCTTATCCCAATACAACTAAGCAACTTCCTGCTCTAGGCACCGAGCATTCTTTGCCAAAAACAACTCTAGATATTCTGTGATTCTCATACCCTATGAAACATAATATAACCTTTGTCACAATTTTCCTTTACTCTAGCCATAGCTAACTCACTCTCACGCTCCAAACTGGAACCAACATAGCACCTAACCGTGCAATCAGCTAATCAACATCAACCTCCCCAACTTGGCTCGAAGCAATATATTAGGACACACTCAATAACCCGTAACACTTTTACTCTAATGATGCCACAATACCATAGTGAGATTAAACTCAAATCATTTACAAGTTTGTGAAAACACAGATCATCTAGTACTGTAATCCTCTTCAAATCTCGCATTCCTCCCCGCATCAGTTGAGTCCACTATCTTAAGCGGCCCAAAATTTCAAATTTCAACACGTACCCTTCCATTACACATGAGGTCTTCTAACGTACACCTAGGGATCATACCACTTAAGAACACTCTGCAGGAGATAACCCACCTGCTTCGCCTCAATTTAGTATTTCTGCATACCTTCCACCATCATACACATTACACAGTCATTTAGTCTTCCTGGGTCTGAACTCATACCGCCACATGTAATGCACTTCCCTCCTCAACTAGGAGACACGAAAACATTCTTCATGCGCCCATAACTTGGGCTACTAATCAAATCACAATAGGAAACGAACACTTAACAGTTCATCTATTATCCAGCAGACTTCTTCATCACTACCAAGTCATATAGATACATCCCGCAGTACTAACATACTCATCACATGGATATCCAACCGCCATTCCGGCTAATAGGGACAATACTGGACATATAAGTTCAAAACACTTGCTTACACAATCAGCACCTCAGTGCTCAAGCCATAGGCAAGGATCCGGCCTCAAGTCCTCCAGACTGAGCCAACATAAACTCACGGAGATTACATCTCGCCCCTTGATCAGGGAATCACAAGCCATCAAGGCACATCTGATACTGAGCGCTCATGCACATATACGAACGCGTGGAAGGAATTTCAAGAGTTTCTTTTCAAGCTGAATCAAGGACGCACGATAAGAATTCAAGAATGTGAAGTTTTCCTAAAGGTTCTGCAGCCTCTCGAGGATAAATACATACGTCCCGTGCCGATCCGCGAGACTCTACTAAACCTGCTCATGACTCGCGAGACCTAGTAACCTAGGCTCTGATACAAACTTGTCATAACCCAAACCCCGCTTCGGTCGTGATGGCGCTTCTCGTGAAGACAAGGCCAGCCAACCAACCAATTTAGTCTCTTTCAAAATAGTTAAGCATAAATGATTAGCATAAATATGACTTAATAACATTAATTAGCGAAAATACAGCCCAACAAATCCCAAACCGGGGTGTCACAAGTCATGAGCATCTATTAGAGTATAAGTACAACTATAGGACCAAAAATATACAAACCGGAATAATGAACCAAAAGTAAGAAGAAATGGTGCTGCGAACGCAGACAGTCACCTTACTAGTCCTATAGCTATGACTCTGATCGGCCAAAACCCACTACCGGGTGAACAAAATACCTGCATCTACACGCGAGGTGCAGGGAGTAAAGTGAGTACTCCAACTCAGTGAGTAATAAAGGTAAATGATAACTGAGCAGCAAGAAATCACGTAAATCAACCAACAGGTTGTATAGAAGCCGGGTACAATTTCTGAGAAATACAGTGAAATATGTGAAATCTTTAGAAATATCTTGGCTCAGTTCAAATCTCTTTTGAAAATAATCTTTTCAATAATTACGGAAACGATTTCAAAACATTTAGTGCTGATAAGCACAGAAAAATCCGCCCCTCGGGCACAAATACCACAGTATAACATATAAAAAAGCAAATAAATATGCAAGATGAGCACATAAAAGTTCGCCCCTCGGGCACATCTCAAAACAGTACCAGCCCCTAGGGCTCAATATCAATCGCTCAGAACAGTATCAGGCCCTCGGGCACAGTATCAGCCCCTTGAGCTCAGTATCACATCACATGGGTACCCGCGCTCACTGGGCGTGTACAGACTCCGGAAGGGGCCCCTTATGGCCCAAGCGCAATATCCAGCCACCTCGTGGCATATAAATCAGGGCTTGAAAGCCTTCTCACATCATACTCGAGGACTGAAAGCCTCCTCACATGTCACTCGAGGCCTGAAAGCCTCCTCGCATATTGCTCGAGGCCTGAAAGCCTCCTCACATGTCACTCGAGTCCCCTCCTCACATATCGCTCGAGGCCTGAAAGCCTCCTCACCTCACGCTCAAGGCCTAAAAGCCTCACTCAGTCCAAAAAATATCATAAGCCCCTCGGGCATCAATAAAATAATAGTTCTCAGCCAGACAACAGTGAAATATCAGTAAAGTCTCAAAAATCAATTAAAACGGTTGAGTTTGCAAAAACAGTATAATCAACAGGACTGCGTTCAAGTAGTATATCAAATAGTGAGGAAAGAGTGATAAAAATCTCCGAAGGGGTTCTAATAATTAGCACGAAGCCCAAATATGGCAATCAACCCAAATCATGATAATATCAAATAAGTTTTAGTCAAATACTCAGTAAAATCAACAACCGGGACGGACCAAGTCATAATCCCCAATGGTGCTCTACCCCACGCTCGCTATCCGGCATGCAAGTCACCTCAATATAGCACCACGGTGTGCAACTCCGGGGTTTCAAACCCTCAGGATATCATTTACAATCATTACTCATCTCGAACCGGTAAAATCTCTAGCTCGTGATGCCTTTGCTCCTCAAATCGGCCTCCACACGCGTCGAATATATCCAAAATCAGAGCGAATACATCACAATAGGCTAAGGGAACATAACCCAATCAAAAAGATTCGAAATATATCAAAAATCTCGAAATTAGCAAAAATCCGAGCCCCGGGCCCACTTCTCAAAAATAAAAAAGTTTAACATTAATGGATTCCTCATCTTCTCACGAGTTCATACATACTAAGAACTGTCAAATCCGAGCTCAAATGACCCATCAAATCCCAATTTGAAATATCAAAAACTCAAGCCCTAGTTCTTCAATTTTAGGCTTAATTTCCATGAATTTCTAGATGGATTACTCAATAAGAACGAGTTTTAAGTTCAAAAATCTTACCTCCAATCGATTCTCCTTGAACCCCTCTTCAATTTCCTTCAAAAATCTCTCAAAAAGATCAACAATGCAGTAAATGAGCCCAAAAATCGCGGATGAAATGTTTTAAAACATTCTGCCCAGGTCACTGTAGCTTACCCTATGCGATCGCATCCGAACTGCTGCGATCACATAGCACCAATTTCCAGGTCTCCAAAATGCCCTATGCGATCGCGACTGGTCCTCTGCGATCGCAATGCACCATCCAACAATACTGTGCGATCGCAACACTTCCCATGCGATCGCATAACACAACCAAACAGACCCTATAATTCCTTCTATGCGATTGCAGCCCTTGATATGCGATCGCATAGAGCAAAATTGCTCTGTACCGACTGCTGCATTTCTGCAGCATTTTCCAACTTCAAAAATTCTCGATAGCCATCTGAAATCACCCCGAGGCCCCTGAGACCTCAACCAAAAGCACCAACATGTCTTAAAATATCATCTAAACTTATTTCAATCATTAAAACACATCAAACAATACTAAAATCATCAATTCTCATCGGATTCAAACCTAAGTTCTTCCAAAACTTCCGAAACACGCATTCGATCAAAAACCCAACCAAACCACGTCCGAATGACCTGATATTTTGCACACACATCCTAAATCACCTAACAAAGCTACATCAACTCTCGGAATTCCATTCCGATCCTCAGATCAAAATCTCACCTATCAACCGAAAATCACCAAAATACTAACTTCGCCAATTCAAGCCTAATTCTACGCCGGACCTCCAAAATCACTTCCGATCACGCTTCTAAATCACAAATCATCTCCCGGAGCTAACCGAACCATCAGATTCATATCCGAGCGCTCTGACACACAAGTCAACTTCCGGTTGACTTTTCCAAACTAAGTCTTCCTTAAAGAGACTAAGTGTCTCATTTCTTATCAAAACCAATCCAAATCAACTTTAACACACCAAATACTGATAACGAAATATGAAGAAGCATAAAATGGGAGAAACAAAGTGGTTCTCTTGAGACGTCGGGTCGGGTCGTCACAATTCACCCAAAAAGTTTTCAAAATTAGCTCATGCAAAAGAAGAGAACAAGCCTAGGCTTTCCCCTTGTGAAGCTAGGGCGGAAGCTCGTACATAACAAAAGCTTGATATTTATGCTGGTGAATCGTCGATACCTGTCAAATATGCAAAAGGAAAGGCAAATAGATTGATTTGGATGATGATTTCATCAAAGAAGAAGTTGTTATTAAAGTTGCAAAAAAAGTTAGAGTGTCTCCTAATGTAAAACCTTCAAAAAAAAAAGTTCAAAATTCTTCTTAAATTGTTTCTCAACAGTCTTTGGTGAAGGTAAAAATTTAGTAGTTTCAACAATATATTTTTTTTAAAGCTAAAAAACTTTCTTCTCATTCTTATGAATCAACATAATTTTTATTTTTGTAGTTGTAGAAATTTGTCTACATTGTGTAAATTTATTGTAGATTTATGGTTTCTGATTGTAGATAAATTGTTATATAAATGTTTGCCTAGTTTTTGAATATGTTTTAAAGATTGTTGATAAATTATAATATAATTGCAGTTATTTTGTTTTCTATTTTTGACTCTATTTATCTGATTGTAAATAAAGTTATTTTGTTTTTTAGTTTTGAACCTTGTTTTAATAACTTTATTTTCCTTTTGCTACAGAATAGACCATTTTTTGCACCCCTAATGTTGATTATGGGATCATTTGGTTTCAGACATTATCCGACCCCACTATTCTTGGCCAAATCAAGGATTTACTGTTTGAAAATGGTTTAAAGCTTTTTAAGAAGACATGTTTTGGGTATTTGCTTTCCTTGCCCAGAATATGTACATTTATAAATCAAAAATTCGTATTAAACAATCACAATGTGGAAAACAATGATAATCAGAAGGAAACCAACCCGATACAGCCCAAACCGGGGTGTCACAAGTCATAAGCTACTAAAGAATTTTTATAAGTCTACAAAATAGAATATCTGATGCAGAAGTCTAGAATAACTGAAATATCATAAAATAGGGGAGTCAAGGGGCTGCGAACGCCAACAGCTGCCTCGATGCTCCGATCTCCCTGCCTGATCTGGGAAGGATGTCAGTGCTCAGGTGCGGACTCTGCTAATCATGAATCTGCACGCATGGTGCAGGGAGTAATGTGAGTACTCTGACCCAGTGAGTAATTGTCACACCTCCTTTTTACCTACCACACCCGCAAGGGTGTAATAAAGGGAGTTTTTCCAATTAAAGGACAATCGAAATGGGATTTGTTTATTAAGAGATTCAGAGTCTCCACTTGGGAGATTTATGGTGTCCCAAGTCACCGGTTGAATCCCGAATCGAGGAAAAGATTGACTCTGTATTACAGTCCACAAACTAGAAATCCGGATAAGGAATTCTGTTAACCCGGGAGAAGGTGTTAGGCATTCCCAAGTTCTGTGGTTCTAGCACGGTCGCTCAACTGTTATATTCGGCTTATTTATCTGATTTTTATACCTGCTGAACCTATGTGCAAATTTTAACTCTTCACCGCTTTTATTATTATTTTTAATGAGAGAATTGCAATGTCGTGAAAATGCATCTCGAACCACGTCGCATCAATGCACCCGTGGTTATTGATACATTTCAACTCTGTTGAGATTTAGATTTGGGTCACATAAATGTGCACCCGAGTTTAAGAAGGTAAAATTATTAAACACGCGCCTAAAGACACTAACGCGTTATTATTTTGGAGAAGGCCGTGAAATTTGCTAAACGGCCTATCCCGAATTCTAAGTATTTATTATAACCATCTATTGAGGGCCCCGTAATTTAGGCATTTTGTTTGGCGAGGCTTATCTCGTCTTTTTACTTTAAAGGCCAATCTTAAAGCGACTATGATTTTCTATTTTTATTAGTCTCTACAAAATAAAGAGAGAGCCCTACTCAATTAATATTACTTAATGTTAAACAAAATTGAACCTTTATAGATCTATTTGAAAAGACTTGGGTATAAAGAGAAGCCCAATCACCGATCTAAATGGCTGATTAAGGAACTTTGACAATTTTAAGGTTTGGCAACATACCCATTTTATCATTCAAGTAATCCATATTATTTCTGAGATCAACTGAGTCTAGAGACATTAAGACTATTTAAATGGTAGTGGAAACTATTTGGCAATCAAAAGATAACTAGGCCCGCTCGGGATTCAATTCCAACTTTAAGTAAAACATATTAGTCCAATTCGAGTAATCCACACATACCCCCAACAGACTGGGCTTCGAAGATAAACAACCTAAATGAGAGTTTAAACTTTGACTTAGCACATTGATTTCAACAGCACAATGAGCCTAATTATACCCAAAAAATTCGATTTTATACTACCGTTGATTTTGAACTAATTTATGCATCTAAAAATGATTCCACTCGGCTGTACTTCAATTCGATCATGTCTAACACTGATTGAGGTTGAATTCGATACGAGTTCCAGAATGCTGATTACGGATTGGAAAACTAACTACAGGGACTACATTAACAGTCTGATTGTTCAAGTTTTCAATAGACGAGACTGATTTAACCTTAAACCAAACAGAAGTGGCATGAATTTCAAACAGTAATTTGAACAGCATGCTACAGTTCAGATCAATCTAATAATCCAGCAAGCCTAGTGTTTACTACATAAATCGAACTAAAGATAACTATATCTAATGCTCATTGTACAATACAGTTTCAGCTCTAACTATACAATCCAAGTTAGTACTGTCTAGCTTTCAGTCCAATTATGCAAAGCGGGTACAAATCGAAATAGAACTAAACAAAAACAAATCATCTACTAGCTATACTACTAAGGCAATTTGAATATATAAACTTCCAAAGGCAAACAGATGACAGATTTCATTGCATCATTTCAATATCCAAGCTGTAACAATACAAGATTCAAATGTGTACCTGGGAATCAAATTTTCAACTGAAGAAAAAAGATCAGCAGCAGCAATACCATAGCAATACACCAGCAACAGTAAATGAAGCAATCAACACAGCCAGGACAGTACCAAATCGACCAAAAATGAAACCCAACAATCAACAAAACCACAGCACCCAATAATTGATCCCAAAACAACTTAATTGCAACCAAATACCAATTGAAATACAATCAGAAACACCCCTAGAATCCAGTAACCAAAAGCTGAACTCGAAAATATAATTTGACAATTAAAGCTGAAGTTCTCTTCAGTTTTCAATAGAACAGTAGGTTTAAAACCTGAAATCCAATGTGTCAATCTTATGCTCTAAGACAATGCCCTCTCAGACTGATTCCAAAAACTTATTTTTTTAACTCTCAAATTGATGTCTGCTCTCAAAGCTTCTCTCAAATAGGTTTTTCTAAGCTTTTTTCACTGACCCTGAACTCTGTCCCATTCCCCGTATTTATACCAAAACTAAGGCCTTGTCTTCCAGCTCTTAAGAGCACTCAACTTAATTAAAATAAAAAGAGCCCATGTTATTCCTCTGAACTCCCACTACTAAGTGTCTAATTTCATTTTTAATTCAAAAATGAATGGGCAGCCTGAATTTAAAAACTCAGGCGTGCCCTGACAACCTGAATGGGCTTCCACTTGATTTTAACACTTTCAATTCAGTGATTAATTAATGATTCCTAGACTGACAAACAAGTATGGGACAGATTCACATAAGAGCTAATAACAAACAACCAATTTAAACGACCAAACAATTTGGTTCAATGTGACGATTGACTAATATGTTGTGATGAACTAATCTCATACAAACAGACTTAGTCCAACATATAAAACAGAATAGAAATGAAGCAGGGGGAGAAGATTTGGACCAAATAAAAAGTCCAAAAGAGGAGGAAGAACTGAAGGACAAACAAAGTATTTAAACAAAACTTAATACTGAAAAGATGGAGAAGGATACCTCAGAAATTTATACTGGACTCGAATCCACCTTCGACAGGTCTTTAATTTTCGATAAGACTAGTCCTTAAACTTGTATTTTCAGGTGAAAACCCAATATTAAGGTCCAATCTGGCCGAAAATCCTAATAGACCCTTCTGTATTTCAGGGCTCGTGAACTTAGGGTTCAGATTTGATATCCGGGCAATTTGAGGGGGGTTCGGGGGGAACTAGTAAGGGATTTGGGGCGAGGGTAGTCAGGTGGTCATCTGGTGTGAGTTTGGGGTTAATTGAACGAACTAGGGTTCGACCAAGCTTCTTCAATTCAAGATTCGAGAAGCTTGGCCGTAATTCGAAGGAAACTAACGTAGGATTCGTAGAGAGGGGGTTATGAGGTGTGATTTTGGTGGTGAACGGAAGGGTGGCCGCCGGCTTAAGGGCAATGGGGTATGGTGGCGGCTAGCTAGGGTTCCTCATCTCTGAAGAGATGAGGTTTGAGAGAGACGAGGAGAGGGGGTCTGAAGGGGGGGCTGGGGTGCGTTTGGTTATTTATATACGGGAAAGGGAATTTGATCCTGGCCGTTGGATCGATTAAGATCAACGGTCTGGATTAGCTGATTAAACGAGATGACGTCGTTTAGCTAACCCCAAGATTGGGTCGGTCTTGGATGAGAATGGGTCGGGGCATGGGGACGACTATCGACCGTTGGATCATATGAAGTGAACGGTTCAGATCAACGGTCTTGAAACGACGTCGTTTCTTAGATGCTGGGGGGAGGACTGGACCGTTCGATCTTAGGAATCAACGGTCTGGATTGATTGCCAAAAACGACGTCGTTTTGGCTGTCTCTAAGACAGATTGGACTGGGTGGGCATTGGGCTGAAGTTTTGGGCCTGGTTTTTAATTTCAAAACTGGCCCAGTTTGGTTTTCTTTTTATTTTTATTTTCTTTATTTCCTAATTAATAAAACTAAAATTCTAAATTAAATCATAAACCAAATTAATTTATAAAAAGAACTAATTAACTTTTAACAACAATTAACACACACAATTAAATATCAATTAGAAATAAAATCACACAATTTGGACATTAAATGCTAAAAATGTAAAGTACAATATTTTTTTGTGATTTTTTCATTTTGTGAGACAAACTTAATACTCCTAATTGTAGAATTAAATCCTAAATGCGAATGCCATATATTTTTTTTTTGTATTTTTCACTAATTTAACAAACAAACATTGCACAGACAAATGCGAACAATAAAAGAAAAATAATACAAAATCTGCAAAAATCGCAAACAACACAAAACTATCTTTATTTTAAAAATTTGTGGGAGTGGTTCTCATAGGGCAAAAATCACGTGCTCACAGTTGCCCCTCTTCATGTTTGGGAAACATGAAGAGTTTTCGTGTAAAGATAAAGTGAGCGGATATGAGCAATTTTTGCCCGTTTGAGTACTCTGTGTCAAGCATTTTTTGAAAGATTTGACCGAACCTCAGCTTTAAAAGTTTCCTACATATCCCTGGCTAAAAGGGAATCAGGTCAATGTGGTTCGGGAGTTTTGGTAGCTGGGACTACCGTGGAACTGTGATTTTGCTGTTACTGTTGTTGCTGCTGCTGCTACTACTTACCGACCTCCTTATTACACCATGCTAAAAAGAAAATAAGAAGCTAGACTAAACTAGTCTATGAATTACAAAATCTTATCTAGATCTTCAACTTGATCTTCCCGTGTCTCTTGTTGCCTTGTTTCCTCTGATGCTTCTTCATTTTTGACTTGACTTATATTCTTTCTTGATTGTCGAACTCGGACTGCTTATTTCCTTCTTGCGAGCTTCGCATTGTTTTTCCTTCGAAGCTTGATCTGCCTTCTTCCGACCACTGTTGCCTTCCTTCCGATTTCTAAACCTGAATTTATGCTGGGGATTTTCGTTGCATTCCTCTGCTTTACTGACTTCAACAACTACTTAAAAAGATAATGCCTTTCCATTCTCCAGGCGGGCTCCTGACTTCAACTATAACTTAAAAATATCATGCCTTTCCGATCTCCAGGCGGGCTCCTGACTTCAACTACAACTCAAAAATATAATACCTCCATTCTCCAGGAGAGCTCCTGACTTCAACTTCATCTTAAAAATAACACCTCCATTCTCCAGGAGGGCTCCTGACTTCGACTTGAACTTAAAAATATCATACCTCCATTCTCCAGGCGGGCTCCTGACCTCAACTTCATCTTAAAATATAATACCTCCATTCTCCAGGCGGGCTCCTAACTTCGACTTCAACTGAAAAATATCATACCTCTGTTCTCCAGGCGGGCTCCTGACTTCAACTTCATCTTAAAATATAATACCTCCATTCTCCAGGCGGGCTCCTGACTTCGATTTCCACTTAAAAATATCATACCTCTATTCTCCAGGCGGGCTCCTGACTTCAACTTCAACTCAAAAATATAATACCTCCATTCTCCAGATGGGCTCCTGACTTCAACTTCATCGTAAAATATAATACCTCCATTCTCCAAGCGGGCTCCTAACTTCAACTTCAACTTGAAGACATAATACCTCCATTCTCCAGACGGGCTCCTGACTTCAACTTCAACTTGAAAATAACATACCTCCATTCTCCAGGCGGGCTCCTGACTTCAACTTCAACTTGAAAATATAATTCCTCCATTCTCCAGGCAGGCTCCTGACTTCAACTTCACCTTGAAAATATAATACCTCCATTCTCCAGGAGGGCTCCTGATTTCAACTTCAACTTGAAAATATAATACCTCCATTCTCCAGGCGGGCTCCTGACTTCAACTTCACCTTGAAAATATAATACCTCCATTCTCCAGGCGGGCTCGTGACTTCAACTTCAACTTGTAAATAACATACCTCCATTCTCCAGGCGGGCTCCTGACTTCATCAACATTTTAAAATATAACAACCTCCATTCTTCAGGCGGGCTCCTGACCTCAACTACAACTTAAACTGCATTCTATCGCCGCTATTCCTTCTTGCCCCCTTCAAAACTACTTTCCTCAAAACTGGTGTTTCATTCCTCTGAAAACTGCTGGCACTGGTGTTTCATTAAAAAATATGTCATCTTCCTCCTTCAAAGACTACTTTGCTTAAAGCTGGTGTTTTCCTTCCTCTGGAACAACTTCTTTTAAAACTTGTGTTATCTTCCTCCCCAAAGAATTGCTTTCTTTAAAACTTGTGCTGCCTTCTTCCGAAAACTGCTAGGGATAACATTGGTTCAAAGACCACTTTCCTTAAAACTTGTGTTATCTTCCTTCTTCCCCAAGTGGGTACCTGACTTCCAGAAAATTTTCAAAATGAAAGAAAATTTTCTGCCCCCGTTTGATAATCTTCCTTGTGGCATGCCTTTCCGCCACCAATAACATTTTTTTTCCTTGCTTCAAATCAAAGAAAATTTTGTTAGTTTAAAACGATGGGGACGCTCCTGCTGGGAATGGTTTTCCCTTTTCCTCTTTTTCGTGCTCTGCGTTATCCGACCATCTTGGCTGATAACTTCCGACCTTCTTGACGATTCTGTATTCACCAACTTCTCAACCGTTATTTTCCACTTTTATTCCATACTTTCCCAAAATCTTAGGCCAATCCACCATTTGGTCCTACAACGATGTCTTTCTCATCCCATTGCATTATCTTCGGCCTGTCCTATCCACATTCTACTTTGCACCATACTGGAAACTGGTAGTAAGCTCTGAAAATCCTTTTTAAAAACAAACCACTATTAACCAAAAGAAATGAAACATGCTGATTTCAAAAGATAGAACAGGAAAGCTCTTTTGAACAAATGTTTGAAGAGAAAGAAAAAAAAGAACTTATCTGAATGGTATAACCGATCCCAATGGTCATGTCGTGCATTTACGATTAATCAACCCAGTCTATTCACATCAATCAATCTTTCTGATGTCCCTAAGGTCCCGCAACCCAACTCTTTTTGCCAAATCAACATCTTTGGTTTTGCTTGATGTCATGACGGATCCTTTCCGTCAAACTTATCTCGTTTGCCCCCCTTTAATTCCTTGTCGCCTTATAGTGCCCTTCGAGGGGTTTTCACTAATAAGACTCTCTCATTTCTCTCAACTCCCATCGCCTTATGGTGCATGTGAAGGTTTTCACCGATAAGACTCTCTCATTTTATTTCTCTCCACTTCCGTCGCCTTATGGTGCCTGTGAAGGTTTTCATCGATAAGACTCTCATTTTATTTCTTTTCAGCTGGGGATTGGGGTGTTACCGATAAGACTCTCTTATTTTATTTCTTTTCTGCTGGGGACCAGTGTGTTACTCCAGCCTTCCATTTGCTTGACTTGGCACTTCTCGGATACAGATCGGGAGGTCTTTTTGGACATTAATATGGGTTTTTTGGTGTATGGCTAAAAGCAAAGGGTAGCCAAAAAGTTTAGAAATAACTTTTATGGGTAAAACATTACAACTCTTGGAAATAAATTTTCTTTCCCGAAATTACAAACACAACTTCTACCCCAGTTTTCTTGCTTGGGGATCCTTTGATTTTTGTTACACTATGACCGAGCAGTGAAGCGCCTACGTATCCTCTTTGAGGAATCAGGTCAAACGTAGTTCACCAATTCTTTTATTTTCTTGCGATTTTTCTTTTGTTTTTGTTATCATTTTTTTTTTCATTTTCATTACTGATTCCAAAAGAGGGGTATGAAATAATAAATAAGGTTCAAAAGGGGAAACAAGGGTTAAAGTGTTTGGATAGTAGAACAAATTGCCTCCGTCATTTCATTTTCTGATACAATGCCAAGTACAAACAAACAAACAACAATTATAATCAAAGAAATCATACATAATATCTCTTGACTGCATCAGAATTGATAGCCATGTCGATACACCTTCCCTCGACATCTGTCAAACATAAAGCGCCATTGGACAGCACTTTGGTCACAATGAATGGTCCTTGCCAATTTGGGGCGAACTTTCCCTTTGCTTCGGCCTAATGTGGAAGGATCCGTTTCAAAACTTGCCGCCCTACTTCAAATTTCCTGGGACGTACCTTCTTATTGTATGCTCTTGCCATCCTCTTTTGATGTAATTGGCCATGACATACTGCTGTCAATCTTTTTTCATCAATTAAGCTCAACTGCTCCAAACGGGTTTTGACCCACTCATCATCATCAATCTCAGCCTCAGTAACAATTCGGAGAGACAGGATTTCAATTTTTGCCGGTATCACTGCTTCAGTTCCATATACCACAAAACAAGGAGTTGCACCTATTGAAGTACGAATAGTAGTGCGATAACCCAACAATGCAAACGGTAACTTTTCATGCCATTGTTTGGACCCTTCTACCATTTTCCTCAATATCTTCTTTATATTCTTGTTGGCTGCCTCAACCACTCCATTTGCTTTGGGACGATATGGGGTGGAATTACGGTGTGTAATCTTAAACTGCTGACATACTTCTTTCATCAAACTGCTGTTAAGATTGGCACCATTATCCGTGATGATCACTTTTGGGATCCCAAATCTACAGATGAGATGGGAATGAACAAAATCCACCACGACTTTCTTGGTTACCGACTTGAAAGTTTTAGCTTAAACCCATTTGGTGAAATAGTCGATGGCCGCCAGAATGAACCTATGACCATTGGAAGCTGCCGGCTCGATAGGTCCAATGACATCCATGCCCCACCCAACAAAGGGCCATGGTGCTGACATTGTGTGTAATTCTGTCGGTGGAGAATGAATCAGATCTCCGTGTATCTGAATAGATGGCATTTACGCACAAAACTAATACAATCTCACTCCATAGTGAGCCAATAATACCCTGCTCGAAGAATCTTCTTTGCCAATACATATCCACTCATATGTGTCCCACAGACTCCAGAATGCACCTCTGTCATAACTGTCGCGGCTTGACTGGCGTCTATGCATCTTAGCAATCCCAAGACCGGTGTTCTTTTGTACAACACCCCTCCACTAAGGAAAAATCCATTTGCCAACCGCCGAATGGCTCTCTTTTGATCTCCGATGGCCTGCTCCGGGTATATCCCCATCCTGAGGTACTCCTTGACATCATAGAACCATGGTTCGCCATCTAGTTCTTCCTTTATCATATTACAATAAGCATGCTGATCATGAACCTGAATGTGCAACAGATCAACATGGATTTTATTCGGATGGTGCAACATTGATGCTAAGGTGGCCAAAGCATCGGCAACCCTATTATGAACTCTTAGGATGTGCCGAAACTCCATTGATCGAAACCGTTGACATAGATCGTGCAAACATTGTCGATACGGTATGAGCTTCAAATCCCGTGTTTCCCATTCACCTTGAATTTGATGTATCAGGAGGTACGAGTCTCCCAAGACCAAAACATCCTGGACATCCATGTCCGCAGCTAACCGTAAGCCCAAAATGCATGCCTCATACTCAGCCATATTGTTGGTACAATAGAACCGTAGCTGAGCTGTAACAGGATAATGATGCCCTGTTTTAGAAATAAGTACCGCTCCTATTCCAACTCTCTTTGCATTTGCAGCTCCATCAAAGAAAAGCTTCCACCCTGGTTCCTCAGGCAATCCCAACTCTTCGATATGCATCATTTCTTCATCAGGAAAATATGTCCTTAATGGCTCGTACTCTTCATCAACAGGATTCTCAGCCAAGTGATCGGCCAGTGCTTGGGCTTTCATTGCAGTCCTGGTCACATAGACAATGTCGAATTCCGTGAGTAATATTTGCCACTTCGCCAATCTCCCTGTGGGCATAGGCTTCTAGAAAATATACTTCAATAGGTCCAGACGAGATATGAGGTAAGTAGTATAAGATGACAAATAATGCTTCAACTTCTTTGCCACCCAAGTTAGGGCGCAACATGTCTTCTCAAGTTGAGTGTACTTAACCTCATAAACCGTAAACTTCTTGCTGAGATAATAGATGGCCTGCTCCTTCCTTCCTGTGATGTCGTGTTGCCCCAGTACACAACCAAATGAATTCTCCAGGACCGTTAGATAGACAATCAACGATTTTCCTGGCTCGGGTGGAACCAACAAAGGTGGATTCGATAAATACCCTTTTATCTGGTCAAATGCCTCCTGACACTCTTCCGTCCATTCTATTGCAACATCTTTCTTCAGTAATCGAAAAATGGGTTCACAAGTCACGGTGAGTTGAGCGATAAACCTGCTGATATAATATAACCTTCCTAACAAACTCATCACTTCGGTTTTGTTCTTCGGAGGTGGCAACTCCTGAATGGATTTGATCTTTGATGGGTTTAACTCAATGCCTCGCCTACTGACTATGAATCCCAACAGCTTTCCGGATGGAACACCAAATGCACATTTGGCAGGGTTGAGTTTGATGTCGTACCTCCAAAGTCTTTGGAGAAACTTCCTTAGGTCTCCTACGTGGTCTGCCTGATGCTTGGATTTTATAATCACATCATCCACGTATACCTCAATCTCTTTGTGTATCATATCATGAAACATAGTAGTCATTGCCCTCATGTACGTTGCCCCAGCGTTCTTCAAACCAAATGGCATTACATGGTAGAAATAAGTTCCACACGGTGTGATGAAAGCCGTCTTCTCTGCATCTTCCTCATCCATCAGAATCTGATGATACCCATCATAGCAATCCACAAAAGACCCGATCTCACATTTGGCACAATTATCGATCAAGATATGGATGTTGGGTAACGGGAAATTATCCTTTGGGCTTGCTCTGTTCAGATTGCAATAATCAACACATACCTTGATTTTTCCATCTTTCTTCAGCACTGGCACCACATTAGCCAACCAACTAGGATATCGAGTAAGCCGAGTAACCTTTGCATTCAACTATTTGGTTACTTCTTCCTTAATCTTCACACTCATACCGGTTTTGAACTTCCCCAATTTCTGCTTGACGGGAGGGCATGCCGGGTTAGTGGGCAATTTGTGAACCATTAAATTGGTGCTCAAACCCAGCATGTCGTCATATGACCATGCAAAAATGTCTGAACTCAATAAGTGCTTTGATTAATTCTTCCCTGATGTTTGGTTCAATGTGGACGCTTATTTTAGTTTCCCGAATGTCATCCGCATCCCCCAGATTGATGGCTTCCGTGTCATTTAAGTTGGGCTTGGGTTTCTCTTCAAATTGTCTTAATTCTCTCTTGATTTCTTTGAAGGCTTCAGCCTCATCGTATTCCGACTCTTCATCATATTATACCTCTTGTACTATTATTTCGGAATCAGATTGATTTTTTAGACTAGGTTTAAGATCCATCGTGCATGCCATATCATTAAGACCAGTATAAAGAGAACTGTTCAGAAAAAGAAAAGAAGAAAACAAAATTAAAATAAACTAAGGAACAAAGAAGAAACTTTTATTTTATTGAAGTACGAGATAACAAGGTTTCACACTTTGACGAGTACAAAATAAAAGAAAACTGGATTACAACCCTTGAATAATCCAGCTAAACATGAAGGAAAATCAGAGCCTACTACCAAGACTCCCTCCGCATGGGAAGCGGAGTAGCTATCCAATTGTTGATCTTGGCCTTAGGCCCCACAAACTGCACATCCTCCTTGCTGGATCCTTCCCCAGCTTCTACCATGTTGACTTCGGCAAATAATATTTTAAAACCTTCATCCAAGTCTCCATTTACACCAATCAGTGACCCTGTAACCTTGGACAATAATTGTTTTTTGATGCTCGGCATGACAAAAGATCGGGACATGCGTGGGATTGGCCTGGGAAGGACCCATGCCCTCTTTTTCATCTTGAGGGCCCGTCGCACATCCGCCGCTGTAGGCTTGAACCCCAGCCCAAAGGTATCCAGATTTTAGGTCAAAGAAACCGGTTGAACAATACCTTGAATATCAGCCCCCAAACCTTTGCCTGGCACAAACCCGTTTTTCAGCATCTCCGAGGCTACCATGACAGTTGCAGCTGCTATTCTGGGACGTGGGATGTTTTCACCCTCAGGAACTTTATCTACTGAAACTGTATCGAAAACCTGGTAAACCCACGACCCCTTGTCGTCATCAGTCTCTATGAAGGGCACGATGGCATCATTTATGGCCCATGTATTGTCTTCCCCATGTACTACGATCTCTTGTCTATCCCACTCGAACTTGACCATCTGATGTAGTGTAGAAGGCACTGCTTTGGCAGTGTGAATCCATGGCCGCCCCAACAGAAGATTATACGACACAACAACGTCTAACACTTGAAACTCCATGGTGAACTCGACCGGACCAATTGTTAATTCAAGTATGATGTCACCCACCGTGTCTGTACCACCACCATCAAACCCTCGAACGCATATGCTATTCTTGTGAATTCTGTCATTATCAACCTTCAGTTTGTTCAAGGTGGACAAAGGACAAATATTGGCACTGGACCCATTATCAATCAATACTCGAGTGACTACTGAGTCTTCACACTTCACGGTCAAATAGAGAGCTCTATTATGTTCTGTACCCTCCACGGGCAACTCATTGTTGGAAAATGTCACCCGGTTCACCTCAAAAATCTTGTTCACTATTTTCTCCAGATGGTTCACAGAGATCTTATCCGGCACATGGGCTTTGTTCAGAATTCTCATCAACATCCGGCGGTGCTCGTCTGAATGGATCAATAATGATAGCAATGAGATCTATGCCCCGTCTTCCTCAGCTGCTCCACAATGGAGTAATTCTGCTCCTTCATCTTCTTTAAGAACTCTTCCACCTCTTCCTCGGTAACTGGCTTCTTTGTGGTTACTGGATTGGCCCGTCTTAACTCTGTGGGAGCAAAACACCTTCCCCAACGAGTTAGACCTTGGGTTTCACACACTTCTTCCATAACTTCCTTCCCCTTACATCATTGTCACTCGATTGTAACTCTATGGCACGACCTTTTCACTGATTATTTGCAACTGCATTATCAGCTTGATGACAACTGGTTCTATGTGAGCCCCCTTCACGACTACCACAGGTGTGCTTGATACCCCCTGCATCACTACCTTGACTGGCTCTAGTTTCTTCGTCACAATGGGCGACCCTTTCCCCATCACCACAACAGGCTTGCTGTCTACACTTTTCACCTGTACCACTGCCTTTTCACTGGTCGGTTTCTCCTTGGGGCTGGCTTCATTGGCACGGATCATCATTACTGTTTGTGAGGGCTTCTTAAGCTCCCTTCCCCTGTGTACTAGTTCAATCATGTGAGCCTCATGGTGCCGACAACGGATTCTGATTAATGTTTGGTGCCTCTGGCGCATGAACCTCGATCCTATTTGTGTCAATAAGATCTTGCACGACAGTTTTTAATTTCCAACATTTATCAGTATCATGTCCGGGTGCCCCCGAACAATATTCACAGCTCACTAAATGGTCCAGATTTCTAGGAAGGGGATTTGGCATTTTGGGCTCAATAGGAGTCAACAAGCCTAACTGCCTCAATTTGTGGAAAAGAGCAGTATTGGACTCCCCCAGTGGAGTAAATGTTTTCTGCTTCTGCATCCTCTCATTCTTTAAAGCTTGATTCCCACGGAAATCTGACCCTGGAGGATTTTTATAGGCCCTGGGGGGATGGATATGTGCTTTGTGGAGGTGGGTATGTATTTTGGGGAGCAGGCGCACGCCATTGCGGGTGAGCCAGAGGCTGGGTATATGTCTGGGCATGGTGGACGGAAAAATGTGGCTCCGGGTAGTAGGGTTGTGTCGGGCCATATGGGGTGTATGGGTAATTTGGTTGGTGGGGTTGGGGCTGGTAGTAGGGTGAAAGACCTCTAGATCTGGACCAAGTACCTGCTTCGACTGTTGCGACTTCCTCCCTCTTCTTCTTCCCGAGCACACCTCCTGTGCCGCTCTGGATATCCTAAGTGGTGGCTTGATCGCGGAATAACTCATTATCTTGTTGGACTTGAGTCCTTCTTCGATCATGCCACCCATTTTTACGACCTCATTGAAAGATGTACCAACCGATGTCACCAGGTGGCCAAAGTAAGTTGGCTCCAAAGTCTGCAAAAAGTAATCCACCATTTCACCTTCCCTCATCGGAGGATCGACTCTTGCAGCCTGCTCCCTCCAACGGAACCCAAATTCTCTAAAGCTCTCTCTGGGCTTCTTCTTGATTTTTAGCAATGAGAGACGGTCAGGAACGATCTCAAGATTATATTGGAAATGACCAGCAAATTCTTGCGCCAGGTCATCCCAGGTGTACCACCTACTAGGATCCTGCCTTGTATATCATTCTAGTGCGGACCCGCCCAAGCTTTGGCCAAAGTAGGCTATCAACAACTCATCTTTCCCATCGGCCTCTCTCATCTTACTGTAGAAACCACACAGGTGTGCCACTGGGTCACCATGCCCCTCATACAGATCAAACTTTGGCATTTTGAACCCCGCTGGAAGCTGAACATCGGGGAAAGGACACAGATCTTTATAGGCCACACTGACTTGGCCGCCCAACCATGCATATTCCTGAAGGACTACTCCAGGCTTTTTACTTTGCGAAGCACCTCTTCCTGCTCCGAATTCTTGGATGGCTTCTCAGTTTCCGCCGGGAGCTCAAAGTGAGGGGTATAGGTATGTGGCTCGGGAGCTCTGAAGGTGGGTTCAGGAGGATAGTATTGGTTGTCGTAAGCCTGAAACACCGGCTCGCTGGATGATCTTTGCAATATGGCGGGTGTAGGTGCCACGAAAACAAGAACAATTGGTGAAGGAGGATCGTGCTTGGGTGGTGGAGCTTGGGGATTGTAAGGAGTTTTCCCCTGATAGTATTGGTGAATTGGGAAACTCGTTGATGGACCAGTGGGCGGGTACTTAGGAGTTTGTGCCGGTGGGAGAGTAGGGGTAGCGGGAGGGACTAATACTTGTTGCCCCCTAGCCCAGGCTAGGTGCATTTCTGCTATCTCGTCTTAACCTGTCTACTTCCTCCTTCATTGTTTGTATTTCTGTTTTTTCCTCTTCAACACTTTTGTCCGATCCAGATATGCTTTTCGGTATAGGTCCTTTAGATATTGTTTGGTAATGGTAATTTGCCAGTACGTTCTAACAAGCTAACTGTTTGAAATCTCTGGAAAACAACAAACTTGTTAGTTTTTAGAGTTTAACAAATATGTTATTGCATGTTGGGATGCAATGCACCTAGGTAGTTTAACCATTCCTATCATGTCTTTGCTTCTATTGCATGCATCATTTCGGCTTCTTACATCTGTTCCCTCTTTTGAGTGCTTCCCAAACTTTCCTTTATTTCCTTTATTTCTTTCTTTTTGTTTTTCTATTATTCCCCTTTTTTCTTTTTAATGGTGGTCGAATCTTATGTGGATTGCCTACGTATCATGTCCCCGCATGAATCATACCGTGTGTAGTTCTGACCATAAGTGCGAAAAAATAAAGATACCATTTTTGGATTTTTCAATTTTATTTAACAAAACGCAAAACATTTTTGAAAGGAAACTGATAGACTTGATACAGATTACAGACTTTATGCGAAAAGGGAAATACAAACTCCAACGGACAACAAACTCTGAAGTCAAGGAAAATACAGACTTAAACTATGAATGCCTTAGAGCTTTGAATTTTGGTGCCCGCGGGGCATCATTCGGCCTCGCCGCGGGCTTTGGTGCAAGGCCCCTCTGCAGATCTTTCAAATCTTCCATGATCTAGTGGACATAAATCATTATTGAAGCAAAGAAGGTAGTACGAGACATATCCTCACAAGCTAGGAACTTTATGGTGATGTAGTTCCTGATATCGTTGATTCTTCCCCTGATTCTGTCCCTTTCCACAAGCAATTGCTCTATTTGTCAATTTCGCGTCCCCAGTACTTGAGCGTTGTGAAAGAGTTGATCCTGAAACTTCATCTGTTTTTCCATTCGTGCCATCAAGTCATAACAGTGTTCCCTATCAGCTCTGAAGTCCCTGGCTTGTCTGAAGACCCGTTTTTTGAGGGTAGATATTGTTTCTCTCAACATAGTAATGTTCCCCTCGTAGTCCCTCCTCATCTGCCGCATACGATGTGCCCGCTCTTCTGTACCTCTTGCCCATCTGGCTTGGATCCTTGCCAGTCTAGCTTCAGATCTTCCCAAATCCTCACGGCATTCTATGATTTGCTTTTTCAATCCACTTATCAACCTTTTATCAGACTGACTTCTCTGTTGGTTGTGAACATCTATTCTCATCTGTAGGACTTGGGCCTTAAGAGCCTCATTTTCTTGGGCTAATTTGTTCTTTTCTCCTTCATCGACAGTGACTTGCATTTTGTTCTCAAATTTCAGATCCCTAATTTGTTGTTTCAGCTTGCCTATTTCGGCCCGATATTCGCGCTCTTTGGCCAACCAGTCCCACTGTTCTCATGATGACTGAGCAAAATCCTGGAGGTGAGGTCTTTTAGCCGGCCTCCCAAAGGAAATTTCCCCTTTATACCAAGCGTGATATCCGGGCTCAACTTCCCCTTTAGCCCGATCTAGTACACAAGTATTCGCCGCCAAGTATTGACATTTGCTCCAGATCTGGCAGACTCTTGCTTCAGGAAACTGGCTGTCAGGACTGATTTCAACTACTTGGGTACTTAGATCCTCATCCTTCGGCACTATCTGGCACTTCCCAAGTTGTCTCAAAACCTGGTATGGCACATAAAGCTGAATGCTCTTAAGCCCCATCAAGAGAAAATGGGGCCTTGCTGCTGGCATATATATGACTTCGTCAACCGGTAACCATCCAAGAGTCCACTGTATCTGACTGGCATTGAGGGTCCGAAAGCATGAGGTCCATGCTGAGACTCCTTCAGGTAAACTGATCCCACTAATTCATGTGTAGAACTCCTTTATGCATGTTTTCTCAGATGAACCATAACTCAGGAATTGGGCACGGTGACACAGGTGTTCGGTCATCCACATCTGCAACAAGTTACACCCCTCAAAAAAGTCTCCTCCGGCTTTGCAGGCTGTGAGAGCTCGGAAGATATTAGATACTATAATGGGCGCAAGAGTGCTTTCATCTTGAGTGAGCAAAGTACTGACGACCCCAGCTATTTTTATATCGATATTCCCATCTTTCCTCGGGAACACCAAAAGCCCTAAAAAGGTTATCATGAAAGCAACGCGTCTGTGGTCATCCGATTTTTGACTGTTGCTTTTGCTGCATAACTTGTTATCCGGCTTGTTGAACCCTCCCACGTGGTCGTATCTTTGGTATATGAAGTTCGGAGTACAAAAGCCTTTTGCCAAATCCGGATTATGGACAGTCCTGATTATCTTTAATGAATCTAAAAACCGGTACACAACGACAACTCTTGGACAACTAGTTATTTGTGTCTTAACGAAACTTCAGCATTTTCGATGTACCCGGCTATTTCCTCCAAAGTCAGGGTGAGTTCAAAATCTGAGAAGTGGAAGACATTGTGCGCCGGGTCCCAACAGGTGACCAACGCTCTTATAATATCCCCTCGAGGCTTGATTTCCAACAAACCCGTAAGACCTTTCAGACATTTCTTGACTTCGTCTTGCCCTTCTTTGCCCAAATCATTCCACCATAGCCGCAATTCGACAGGGATTTTAGTCATGATTGAAAAGGGTTCATTTTGAATCGTGCTCATCCTGCACATTTATTAATGTGATTAAGCAAAAGTAAAAAAAATTTGACTCAAAACAATTTGACTATTTTTTATTTTTTTCAAAAAAAGAAAGATCCGGTTTTCCGAACACGACCTTTCAGCAATTCGGGGGCGAATATTTTAAGGCTGTGTGAGTCAACCGGTCAAAAATCCCAAAATGACCAAAAGTGGCCGTTTATGCAAAGTCAGCCTTCCGGCGTCCCTTTAGGGAACATTCGACTATTTTTGACAAGAACGACATTACCTGTTTGACAAGATTTTAAGGCTATATTTTTTGGCAAAAGGGAAGTTGGACCCGATGAGGGTCGCCTACGTATCTCACATCCGGTGAGAATCAAACATGCGTAGTTGGGGCAAAGAAAATAAACTAATTTTGAAACAAAACTCTTTTATTTTGTTTTTCAAATAAATAAAACTAAAAAACATTTCTCTTTCTTTCTTTCTCTTTTTTCTCAAAATTTCAGCAGAGTTTCGACACTACTTGAGCATTGGTAAAAAAATAAGTAGTTATCTCTCTACATTGCTATTCTTCTCTTTTTCACCATTTTCTAATATTCCCGATTTTCAGAAGCCGGTCAACATGCAATTCTGGAGCAAATAAATGCATAAAACAAACAGGATGCAACAGGGTGGTCTTTTTCATTTCAGGTTGCTTGTCCTAGACGGACCCAACACCTGAGTTGAGTCCCCTAAGTCAAATGCACATGATGCAAATAAGAGTTCCTACTAGGGATCCGACATGAAGTCAAGTTATTCTAGGTTCAAAACCTGGGTATGTGTTCTAAACCGTGTACCCGAGCGGACAACTCGAGCCGAGGAAGGAGCTACTTTCCGGGAACCAAAAGGCCAGCCGGCTTAGTAACATTTCCAAGCCTCTTTCTGATTTCAAGGTATGACACTAACAGAATAGGGAGTCTCAATCAGTAAGCACATCCCCGGAGGTAAGAAGAGAAGGTTTCGGCGCAGTTTATATATACAGTTCAAATAATATCAAAGCGGTAAAAAGCATCATTTTCAACATTTAGGCCCAATCTTATAATAAAATCAGATAATAAATAAATCCAAATACAAAAATTATTCTAAGCTCGAATTCTTGAACCCTAAACCAGATATTCTGAGTGTTGTCCCCAGCAGAGTCGCCAGAGCTGTCACACCTCCTTTTTACCTACCACACCCGTAAGGGTGTAATAAAGGGAGTTTTTCCAATTAAAGGACAATCGAAACAAGATTCATTTATTAAGAGATTCAGAGTCGCCACTTGGGAGATTTATGGTGTCCCAAGTCACCGGTTGAATCTCGAATCGAGGAAAAGATTGACTCTGTATTACAGTCCGCAAACCAGAAATTCGGATAAGGAATTCTGTTAACCCGGGAGAAGGTGTTAGGCATTTTCGAGTTCCGTGGTTCTAGCACGGTCGCTCAACTGTTATATTCGGCTTATTTATCTGATTTTTATACCTGCTGAACCTATGTGCAAATTTTAATTCTTCATCGCTTTTATTATTATTTTTAATGAGAGAATTGTAACATCGTGAAAACGCATCTCGAACCACGTCGCATCAATGCACCCGTGGTTATCGATACATTTTGACTCCGTTGAGATTTGGATTTGGGTCACATAAATGTGCACCCGAGTTTAAGAAGGTAAAATTATTAAACACGCGCCTAAAGAGACTAACGCGTTATTATTTTGGAGAAGGCCGTGAAATTTGCTAAACGGCCTATCCCGAATTCTAAGTATTTATTATAACCATCTATTGAGGGCCCCGTAATTTAGGCATTTTGTTTGGCGAGGCTCACAGGCCAATCTTAAAGCGACTATGATTTTCTATTTTTATTAGTCTCTACAAAATAAAGAGAGAGCCCTACTCAATTAATATTACTTAATGTTAAACAAAATTGAACCTTTATAGAGCTATTTGAAAATACTTGGGTATAAAGAGAAGCCCAGCCACCGATCTAAATGGCTGATTAAGGAACTTTGACAATTTTAAGGTTTGGCAACAGGCCCATTTTATCATTCAAGTAATCCATATTATTTTTGAGATCAACTGAGTCTAGAGACGTTTAGACTATTTAAATGGTAGTGGAAACTCTTTGGCAATCAAAAGATAACTAGGCCCACTCGGGATTCAATTCCGACTTTAAGTAAAACATATTAGTCCAATTCGAGTAATCCACACATACCCCCCAACAGACTGGGCTTCGAAGATAAAAAACCTAAATGAGAGTTTAAACTTTGACTTAGCACATTGATTTCAACAGCACAATGGGCCTAATTATACCCAAAAAGTTTGAGTATATACTACCATTGATTTTGAACTAATTTATGCATCTAAAAATGATTCCACTCGGCTGTACTTCAATTCGATCCTGCCTAACACTGATTGAGGTTGAATTCGATACGAGTTCCAGAATGCTGATTACGGATTGGAAAACTAACTACTGGGACTACACTAACAGTCTGATTGTTCAAGTTTTCAATAGATGAGATTGCTTTAACCTTAAACCAAACAGAAGTGGCATGAATTTCAAACAGTAATTTCAACAACATGCTACAGTTCAGATCAATCTAATAATCCAGCAAGCCTAGTGTTTACTACATAAATCGAACTAAAGATAACTATATCTAATGCTCATTGTACAATACAGTTTCAGCTCTAACTATACAATCCAAGTTAGTACTGTCTAGCTTTCAGTCCAATTATTCAAAGCGGGTACAAATCGAAATAGAACTAAACAAATACAAATCATCTACTAGCTATACTACTAAGGCAATTTGAATATATAAACTTCCAAAGGCAAACGGATGACAGATTTCATTGCATCATTTCAATATCCAAGCTGTAGCAATACAAGATTCAAATGTGTACGCGGGAATCAAATTTTCAACAGAAGAAAAAAGATCAGCAGCAGCAATACCACAATAATACAGCAGCAGCAGTAAAGCAATCAACACAGCCAGGACAGTACCAAATCAACCAAAAAATGAAACCTAGCAATCAACAAAACCACAACACCCAATAATTGATCCCAAAACAGCTTAATTGCAACCAAATACCAATCGAAATACAATCAGAAACACCCCTAGAATCCAGTAACCAAAAGCTGAACTCGAAAATATAACTTGACAATTAAAGCTGAAGTTCTCTTCAGTTTTCAATAGAACAGTAGGTTTAAAACCTGAAATCCAGTGTTTGAATCTTATGCTCTAAGACAATGCCCTCTCAAACTGATTCCAAAAACTGATTTTTTTTAACTCTCAAATTGATGTCTGCTCTCAAAGCTTCTCTCAAATGGGTTTTTCTAAGCTTTTTTCACTGACCCTGAACTCTGTCCCATTCCCCGTATTTATACCCAAACTAAGGCCTTGTCTTCCAGCTCTTAAGAGCACCCAACTTAATTAAAAGAAAAAGAGCTCATGTTATTCCCCTGAACCCCCACTACTAAGTGTCTAATTTCATTTTTTAATTCAAAAATGTATGGGCAGCCTGAATTTAAAAACTCAGGCGTGCCCTGACAACCAGAATGGGCTTCCACTTGATTTTAACACTTTCAATTCAGTGATTAATTAATGATTCCTAAACTTACTAACAAGTGTGGGACAGATTCACATAGCAGCTAATAACAAACAACCAATTTAAACGACCAAACAATTTGGTTCAATGTGACGATTGACTAATCAGTTGTGATGAACTAATCTCATACGAACAGACTTAGTCCAACACAGAAAACAGAACAGAAATGAAGTAGGGGGAGAAGAACTGGACCAAATAAAAAGTCCGAAAGAGGTGGAAGAACTGAAGGACAAACAAAGTATTTAAACAAAACTTAATACTGAAAAGATGGAGAAGGATACCTCAGAAATTTATACTGGACTCGAATCCAACTTCGACAGGTCTTTAATTTTCGATAAGACTAGACCTTAAACTTGTATTTTCAGCTGAAAACCCAAGATTAAGGTCCAATCTGGCCGAAAATCCTAATAGACCCTTATGTCTTTCAGGGCTCGTGAACTTAGGGTTCAGATTTGATATCCGGCCAATTTGAGGGGGATTCGGGGGGAACTGGTAAGGGATTTGGGGCGAGGGTAGTTAGGTGGTCATCTGGTGTGAGGTTGGGGTTAATTGAACGAACTAGGGTTCGACCAAGCTTCTTCGATTCAAGATTCGAGAAGCTTGGCCGTGATTCGAGGGAAACTAAACTAGGATTCGTAGAGAGGGGGTTATGATGGTCCAGGGGTGTGATTTTGGTGGTGAACGGAAGGGTGGCCGCCGGCTTAAGGGCGGTGGGGTATGGTGGCGGCGAGCTAGGGTTCCTCATCTCTGAAGAGATGAGGTTTGAGAGAGACGAGGAGGGGGGGTCTGAAGGCGGGGCTGTGGTGCATTTGGTTATTTATATACGGGAAGGGGAATTTGATCCTGGCCGTTGGATCGATTAAGATCAACGACCTGGATTAGCTGATTAAACGAGATGACGTCATTTACTAACCCCAAGATTGGGTCGGTCTTGGATGAGAATGGGTCGGGGCATGGGGACGACTGTCGACCGTTGGATCATATGAAGTGAACAGTTCAGATCAACGATTTTTAAACAGGGTCATTTCTTAGATGCTGGTGGGAGGACTGGACCGTTCGATCTTAGGAATCAACGGTCTGGATTGATTGCCAAATATGACGTCGTTTTGGCTGTCTCTGAGACGGATTGGACTGGGTGGGCATTGGGCTGAAGTTTTGGGCCTGGTTTTTAATTTCAAAACTGGCCCAGTTTGGTTTTCTTTTTATTTTTATTTTCTTTATTTCCTAATTAATAAAATTAAAATTCTAAATTAAATCATAAACCAAATTAATTTATAAAAAGTACTAATTAACTTTTAAAAATAATTAATACACACAATTAAATACCAATTAGAAATAAAATCACACAATTTGGACATTAAATGCTAAAAATGCAAAGTACAATATTTTTTTGTGATTTTTTCATTTTGTGAGACAAACTTAATTACTCTTAATTGTAGAATTAAATCCTAAATGCAAATGCCATATATTTTTTTTGTATTTTTCACTAATTTAACAAACAAACATTGCACAGACAAATGCAAACAATAAAAGAAAAATAATACAAAATCTGCAAAAATCGCAAACAACACAAAACTATCTTTATTTTAAAAATTTGTGGGAGTGGTTCTCGTAGGGCAAAAATCACGTGCTCACAGTAATAATAATAAATAATAACCGAAGATAAAAAAATACATAACAGCACAAGGCAGTCCTATATCAGGCAGTAAATTACTTAAAGCAGTAAAATCCGTGAAAAGTCAAATGAAATCTCAGTTTTAAAGACAGGTAAATCAGGTAAAACAACATTTAAGTAGTAAATAGTAAAAACCGCCCCTCGGGCCCAGTATCAACCGTTCAGCACGATAACATCCCCTCGGACTCAATCTCTCTCAGATCACTCTTAGAATAACATCATATAGTAACTACTGCGGCGTGCAGCCCGATCCACATTTTGCTGCGGCGTGCAGCCCGATCCATATGGGTACCCGCGCTCACTACGGGGGTGCAGACTGCGGAAGGGATCCTACAGCCCAAACGCAATATTGTTGCGGTGCGTTGCCCGACGTGCAGCCCGATCCATATAAGTATTTGCTGCGGCGTGCTGCCCGATCCATAATATATGTAACATCCTCATTGTTGGGTTCTCAACCCCTCTAAGTTATTTTAGGATACAATAGTATAAGATAGGGGTCTCAGCCCACATATTTCCCTCATTTAGGATTTACACTTATAAAACCAGTTCTCATTGTTTAAACAAATAGAAACATGACTGAGGATGTCATTTTTCAATAAGTAAAGTGAGGAAAATCTGTCATAATACCCCTAAGGGTTCTACAAGTCAGCACGAGGCCCAAAACATGGCAACTAGCCCAAATCATGGTGATAAATAAAATAGCTCAGTCAAATACGCGGTAAAATATCAAACCTGACGGACCAAGTCACAATCCCCAGTAGTAAACAACCCCACGCTCGTCATTGAGCACGTGTTTCACCTCAATATAGCACTACGTTGTGCAAATCCGGGGTTTTAAACCCTCAAGATATCATTTACTATCATTACTCACCTCAAGCCGGCCAAAATCTTAGCTCACTATGCCCTTGCCTCGCAAATCGACCTCCTCGCACGTCGAATCTGGTCAAAACCACAATGAATACGTTACAAGAGGCTAAGGGAACATAACCCAATCGAAAAGACTCGAAAAATATCAAAATTCATGAAATTTGCAAAACCCGAGCCCCGGGCCCACTTCTCGAAAAATCAGAAAATTAACATTATCGGATTCCTCATCCCGCCACGAGTTTATACATACAAAAAACTCCCAAATCTGAGCCCAAATGACCCATCAAATCCCACTTTGAAATACCAAATTTCCAAGCCCTAGCTTTACCCTCTTTTGATGAATTTTCACAAATTTCTATGTTAATTCTACCATTAAATCATGTATTAAGGTCAAGGAACTCACCTCCAATCACACCTAGTCGAAATTCCCTTCAATTTTCGTCCAATAGCTCTCAAGGTCGATCAAAAATGGTGGAAATGAACTTAAGCTCGCGGAACAAAATGAGCTTTAAAACCCTTCTCTGAACAGTCATTTTCGCATATGCAGTTACCTTACCGCATATGCGATTACCGCTTATGCGGTTTTCTATCCGCTTCTGCAGAACTCCCTATCTTTCCCAGGACCGCTTCTGCGCATCTTGTCCGCTTCTGCGGAAAATTACCATAGCCTTACTTTCGCTTCTGCGATTCTTCTACCGCATCTGCGGCATCGCAGATGCTGCTCCAAGCTCGCACCTGTAGAAACAACAATCTCCCAACAACTCGCACCTACGACCAGCCCCTCGCATCTGCGGAACCGCATATGCGGCCCCTTTTCTGCGGATGCAGAAATACCAAATATCAGCAAACCAGCAATTTCACAACTCCAAAATCCATCCCGATGGCTATTCAAAATTACCCCGGGGCCCCCGGGACCTCAACCAAAAGTGCCAATCCATTTAAAATATCATTCAAACTTGTTCCAATCATCAAAACACCACAAATAACACCAAAATCCTTAAATTACATCGGATTAAAGCCTAAGTTCTTCTAAAACTTTTGAATTACGCATTTGATAAAAAATCCGACAAAAATACATCCGAATGACTTGAAATTTTGCATACACATCCAAAATCTCCTAATGAAGCTACATCAACTCTCGAAATTCCATTCCGACCCTCGGATCAAAATTTCACTTATCAATCAGAATTCGCCAAAATACTAACTTCGCCAATTCAAGCCTAATTCTACACCAGACCTCCAAAATCAATTCCGATCACACTCCTAAGTCACAAATCATCCCCCGAAGCTAACCGAATCATCGGAAATCACATCCGAGCCCTCTAACTCATAAGTCAATATCCAGTTAACTTTTTCAATTCAAACCTTCCTTAAAGAGACTAGGTGTCTCATTTCTTCTAAAACCAATCCAAATCGACTCATTCACCCAAGACTTCTATAATGAAACATAAGGAAGCAGAAAATGGGGAAAATGGGACGGTAACTTACGTGACGACGGGCCGGGTCGTCACAGTCACTCTTATTTTTTTTTTCACTCAGTTCACCAACATAATAGAAGCACTAGAAGAGCTATCAAGAATGAATGTTTTTAAAAATATGACACAAAACTAAAATGTCTTTTGCAAAATATTTTTCTTCAACTTGAATTTATTAAACTATTTCACAAAGCATTGTGCACGTATTTTACCAACCCAAATAATATTTGATACAATCACCATATTAAGAGTTTTTAGAACTGAAATTACCAAAGTTAACCATAATAAAAGGTATTGCAAGATGATTTGATAACTATTTTCCGGTAAAATGATTTGATTTTTATAAATAAAGCCTTTGTTGAAATAAGTTGATATCTATAACTTTTTGGGTATTATAATTTCAAGCAAAAAATGAACTACCGCATAAATAATTTTAGTATGTGATCTACAAAATTAATTTAGAGGAACTTTATAAAATTTAGTTACCATAATATCTATTATAGCTTATGATGTGTAAAGTTAGTTCTTGGAAATTTTTAAACAGTTTCATAGTAGCAGCTCCGAGCTTTAGAGTTTAGAAGTAGTCATGAATATATTTAAACCAAAAATTTGTCTCCCCACAAGTATTTATAGAATTGGGCGAGTTATATATAAAAAGTTACCAGGCATGGTAATGAATTTTCCAGCCTCAGTTTGTAATGAGAGATGTACCCACTCGAAAAGATATACGGCTCCCTCAAAGGGCTAAAATGTCTATACGACCAAAATCAATAAAGTTAGCACAATAATCAAGTTATTTGAACCAATCGAAACTTAGAGCCACTATAAAGGCTAAATATGAAATGACCAAAAAGAGCGTTGGTCCGCAAGCTGGCAAGACAACGGCCAGCTACTTCTAAGTCTCTTCTATATATTAGAAAGTTTCACATTATATACCCATATATATAGGTGTTCATGGTTCGATTTGGATCGATTTTCCCCTAAAAAGAAACCAAACCAAGTAAGTCGAGTTTTCAAATATTAGAACCAAACCAAACCAATTAAGTCGGGTTTTCTCGATTCAATTTATATCGGTTTTCCGGTTTTTTCGGTTATTTATCGGTTTTTTCTTAAATATAAGACATACACTACCAAACACATATTCCGGCGACCACATTTTCAATGTAACACTATCAAATCAATTGCCTTTTGAGAAATCTATTATTTACCAAAATATATTGATGATAATCGAATCAAATATTGATGAATAATTTAAGGACTCAATTAAAAATATGTTATTTTTAACACGAAATGGATTCTTACATTAAACAAAAGAAAACTACGAATGAAACTAGAATGTAAAGGTGAAGAACTATATTACAAGTGCAAACTATTAACATTTACCATAATTTTTTTGAAACTTTGTATAACAATATACATATAAATAGGTGTAATAATAAATTTGAAATAACTACTCCTATAGTCGGTTTGGTTCAGTTTTTTTCTGATTAAAACCAAAACCAAACCAAATTTGATCGGTTTTTAAAATTTAAAACCAAAACCAAACCAAACCAAACCAAACCAAACCAAAAAGTATCTATTTTTTTGGTCGGTTTGATTTAGTTTTCGATTTGGTTCTATTTTTTGGGTATTTATGAATAGCCCTACCCATATATAAGACCCACTTTCTTGATTTACCACAAAATTTGAAATTATACCAGTGTCAAAATAAAATTACACGGTATATTTATTAACTACCAACCATTTGCATGGCTGGAAACATAAAGCCTGAAAAATAGAAGTATTCTAAGATTACTCATATTAGAAAAGGAAAACTTATTAATTACAACACTTCTATCCCTATAAATCTTATTTTCAGTAGGCAATTTCTCTATTTTTCGGTGATTAAGTTCTTTATTCGAATAGCAGTTACCTAAGTTCCAGATGAAATCTCATCAAAAAGTTACTAAAATATATTTGTATTCAAATCGAACTAACAATATGCCTATTGATGTTCCAACCAACAAATTAATAATATTCCGAAGCCGAAGCCAAAGCCGAAGCCCACAAGTTCCGGACTGAAGCCGGCCCGGTCTGGTCTGGCCCTGTCACGATCCAAATCTCGCTCCGATCGTGATGGCGCCTCTCGTGAAGACAAGGCCAGCCAATCAACCCTATTTGCCTCTTTAAAAAAAAAAAATAAACATGAATAAATTTTTTTAAAGATTATTCAATAGTTCAAGTCCCAGCAATGGAAGTAGTCTTTTAAAAAAAAATAAAAAAAAATAAAGATGATTCAAAAATATTACTTAGCGGAAGTACAACCAAACACAGCCCAAACCGAGGTGTCCCAAGTCACGGGTATCTAGAGCAGTCTAAAAAAAACTACGAGACCAGTAATATACAGAATAAAATTTAGAGTCAAAGGAAGAAATCAGGTGTCGCGAACGCTGGCGGTCACCTTGCTCAGCTATGATAGCAAAATCTTCAACCAGCTCAAAACTCGCTACCGGATGAACAATTACCTGCATCTGCACGCAAGGTGCAGGGAGTAAAGTGAGTGCTCCAACTCAGTGAGTAATAAAAGTAAATAATAAATGAGCCGCAATAAATCACGTAAAGCATCCAACATGCTGTATAGAAGCCGATGTACAATTTTCTGAAAAAAAAGTGAAATCTGTAGAAATATCTTGGCTAAGTTCAAATCTCTTTTGAAAATGATCTTTTCAATAATTGCGAAAAAAAATTGGTTTCAAAACAGTTAGTGCTGATAAGCACAGAAAATCCGCCACTCAGGCACAAATACCACAATATAACAGGTAAAAGGCAAATAAATATGCAAGATGACCACATAAAAGTTTGCCCCTCGGGCACATCTCAAAATGGTACCAGCCCCTCTGGCTCAATATCGACCGCTTAGAACAGTATCAGCCCCTCGGGCTCAGTAACACACCACTCAAACAATATCAATCCCTCGGGCTCAGTAACACACCATTCAAACAGTATCAACCCCTCGGGCTCAGTAACACACCACTCAAACAGTATCAGCCCCTCGGGCTTAGTATCACATCACATGGGTACCCGCGCTCACTGGGGTTGTACAGACTCTAGGAGGGGACCCTTACGGGCCAAGCACAATATCAAGCCACCTCGTGGCATATAAATCAAGGCCTGAAAGCCTTCTCACATCACACTCGAGGCCTGAAAGCATCCTCACATGTCACTCGAGGTCTTAAAGCCTCCTCACACATCGCTCGAGGCCTGAAAGCGTCCTCACATATCACTCGAGGCCTGAAAGCGTCCTCACATATCACTCGAGGCCTGAAAGCCTCCTCACCTCACGCTCAAGGCCTGAAAGCCTCACTCAGTCCAGAAACTATCATAAGCCCCTCGGACATCAATAAAATAATAGTTCTCAGCCCAGACAATAGTGAAATATCAGTAAAGTCTCAAAAATCAATTAAAACGGCTGAGTTTGCAAAAACAGTATAATCAACAGGACTGAGTTCAAGTAGTATATCAAATAGTGAGGAAAGAGTGATAAAAATCCCTGAAGGGTTCAAATAATTGGCAGGAAGCTCAGATATGGCAATCAGCCCAAATCATGATAATATCAAATAAGTTTCAGTCAAATACGCGGTACAGTCAACGACCGAGACGGACCAAGTCACAATTTCCAACGGTGCTCTACCCCACGCTCGCTATCTGGCGTGCAAGTCACCTTAATATAGCACTACGGTGTGCAAATGCGGGGTTTCAAACCCTCAGGATATCATTTACAATCATTACTCACCTCGAACTGGTAAAATCTCTAGCTCGCGATGTCTTTGCCCCTCAAATCGGCCTCCACGCATGTCGAATCTATCCAACATCAGAGAGAATACATCACAACATACCAATGGGACAATACCCAATCGAAAACAATCAAAAAATAGCAAAAATCTCGAAATTAGCAAAACCCGAGCCCCGGGCCCACTTCTCGAAAATCAGAAAATTTAACATCAATGGATTCCTCAACTTCTCACGAATTCATACATACCAAGAACTCTCAAATCCGAGCTCAAATGACCCATCAAATCCCAATTTAAAAATCTCAAAACTCAAGTCCTAGTTCTTCCATTTTAGCTTAATTTCTATGAATTTCTAGGTGGATTTCACAATAAAAACGAGTTTTAAGTTCAAAAATCTTTCCTTCAATCGATTCTCCTTGAATCCCTCTTCAATTTCCTTCAAAAAGCTCCCAGAAGACCAATAATGGAGTAAATGAGCCCCAAAATCGCGGATGAAATATTTTAAAACATTCTGCCCAGATCACTGAAGCTTCTTCTGTGCGATCGCATTAGGGCCCGTGCGATCGCATAGCACAAATTTTCTGCCCCCAGATTTAACCCTACGCGATCGCATATGCATACCTGCGATCGCATAGCACAGGGTCTTTACCCTGTGCGATTGCATTCCTTCAATCGCGTTCGCATAGCACAACCAAACAGCCACTATAATTCCTTCTATGCGATCGCAGCCCTTGCTATGCGATCGCATAGAGCAAAATTGCTCTGCACTGACTGCTGCATTTCTGCAGCATTTTCCAACATAAAAAATTCCTGATAGCCATCCAAAATCACCCCGAGGCCCCCGGGACCTCAACCAAAAGCACCAACATGTCTTAAAACATCATCCAAACTTGTTCTAATTATCAAAACACATCAAACAACACTAAAATCATCAATTCCCATCGAATTCAAGCCTATGTTTTTTAAAAACTTCCGAAATACGCATTCGATCAAAAACCCAAACAAACGACGCCCGAATGACCTGAAATTTTTCACACACATCACAAATTACATAATGAAGCTAAAGAAACTCTCGGAATTCCATTCCGTCTCCCTGATCAAAATCTCACCTATCAACCGGAAATTGCCAAAATACTAACTTCACCAATCCAAGACTATTTCTACACCGGACCTCCAAAATCAATTCCGATCACATTCCTAAGTCACAAATCACTTCTCGAAGCTAACCGGATCACCGGAAATCACATCCGAGCCTTATAACTCATAAGTCAACGTGCGGTTGTCTTTTCCAAACCAAACCTTCCTTAAAGAGACTAAGTGTCTCATTTTCTACCAAAACCAATCCAAATCAACTCTAACACACCAAATACTGATAATGAAACATGAAGAAGCATAAAATGGGGGAAACGGGGCAGTAACTCATGAGACGACGGGTCGGGTCGTCACATCCTCCCCAACTTAAACAAACGTTCGTCCTCGAGCGTACCCAGAGTTGTCCGAGAAGCCAACCAATAGCTGAATGGCCTTACCAAGCATATACCCGGGGGTGATCCCACGTCACCCTATCTTGCATAGGTCCGATAACACAACATAACTAAAATTCCACAATCCATCTAGTCCATAAACCATAAAACCACATTGCACTTTCCGAAATCATACACAAGATCAGAACCTCACATTTATATTCATAATAAACTCGAACTAGCTGTAATAACCCTTACCTGCAAATCTCAGGTGCAGTAACATGATATCCTACATAACCCAAACACTCGAAACGATAACTTCTATTCATAACAGCTGTACACAACACCCGAATACTGGTAGAAAACCTTTTATCAACTGAGATCTTATTCCAATACTTTCATATACTGCCAACGATAAATGAAATACGCAATAACTGTAACCATTTCTCAGATCAGCCATTCATGAAGCCACTTCCTTTTTGACTAATACCACAGCAGATTCCGATTCAAACCTCGACATTATCCTTCCAACAAGCTAAAATCAAATCCATTAGCATTAATTAGTGACCCCAACGATCACCTCGAATCCAACACACCACTCTGGTGATATGACACCTCAATACAGGCCTAAGCCACAACTTGCATAATACGTGCATCAATAAGAAACGGTCTGAACATACTCAAATCATGAAAAATGACTCAAAAGAAAGAGATATGTACCTCGAGCTCATCAGTACCATCACAACACAAGGCGGAGACCACGTCTCACATCATTGAAATAGAACACCTAAATCTACCTCGAAAGGTCACATCTCCACGTGGCCTCGCCACAACGTGCGATCCTATCCAAACGCCGATACATATGAAACACCTCTAGTCACTATGCTCAAAATCGTCAGCCACGCATAATTGATGTCTGGAACCCAAGCAAATCATTACCCCCATGGTGAAACAAATAACTTATGCCACACAAGCCTGATAGAACATAACCGGTACATCAACCACCGAGCAACACCCAATTACTCTTCCCGCTCGACTTTCACTATGAATCCCCAATAGAACCGCACCACATGTGCCCATAACCAAAAAATCATAACGTCTTACAACATCGAAAATCAACTCATAGCTCTCCTCAGATCACTAACAAGCTCAATAACGATCGAATCAACCTATGCCTCAAGAATACAATTCGGGGCCAACCAAGCCAACTCAAGCTAAACATATATCCACATCGGCCTACCAACGAACTCATTACCAAGAAAGCCTGAAGCTGCTCCTTACATTACTATAACTCCTGCCGGAGCCGTACTATACGGGGACTGGCACCAAATCAATATCGAAATCCACAACCTCACCCGGCGACATGCCCGACCATAAGAAACGCATCCGAAAGATCCCTCAACACCGAAACTGAATCAATGGTAGAAACCTCTGCACTGACATCCATCACGAAGGACCAATTAAGAAAAGCAATCCTTCCCAGCCGTCTACTGGGTCTTTGAAATATAAACCACTCTGCAAGAACATAATCCAATGCACCTCGCCACTCAACCCGTGGCATTTTCGGCATAGCCCGTAGCGCAATAGTTCAAAATCACCTAACACTAAGACAACCAGTCTGAATTTCAACATCATATCCGAAATCTAACTTACCAAGCAAAGGAAGACCCACTCGGGCCACTTAAACCCAATAGCCGCTAAACGGTGCCGATACACACGATCCACAGCCACTGCATATCCTGAACATAAGAACTCCCAGTCTCCAACTCCATATAGCAAATGCATCACCATGCCTGATCCTAAATTTTGCCGTATGACTACACATCACACCTCAAGTACCCAATCATTCCACGAAAGATATTCTAAAATTCCCTTGTGCCATCAAACAAACTCAAATATCAACAGTCGATCTAACAAGAAAGTGCCACAATATTACCAAAGTATCATCAGTTTAATCACATTACCTTTTCCTGAGACGTATACTCTCGTCAAATCACTTCCAATTAGCAGTATCATTTCCTTGATTATCTGAGGCTACCCGTTGCTTAAGAGTTTTATGAACTTCCTTTCAGAACTGAACTGAAACCTCGAACACGCAAATATCATTCCTCCACAACATACCTCGTATACCATACCATCCCAGGATAGCAAGAAAAACCTTTATCTCCCTTCCGAGCCACAGACATCTACTCACTCAACTAGTCAAGAACTCCCATCAGTTCCATCTAGAAGAAAAATCATTACACATTCCATGCTCAGCATGCCCATAAAAAATATACATCTCCAAATTGCGGTAAAACCCAACAAGAACTCTCTCCCAATTCCATTTGCACGAGCTAAATTGCCAGGACTGAATCCTTCTATCCAAACCGAGCTAAGCAAGCTGTCAGAACTCAAGAGCTTTGTTGCACAATACCTGTAAGGGCTCATTACCTTGAACACATACGAAGAATTAATCATATCCTTACCATATCGATTTGGTACACTAACAAGCTACTTCATTTATCTAGATTTCCTTCTGATTCATTTTCAACTTGATATCCCCTCTTGATGTAGCACCACAATGCCTCTACCCAGGCTCACCACACAAGACCCAAGCATAAGACCACACTATCTCAAACCCCTGAGCCATTGAACACTCTCTCAAATATTCCCAAAAACACCACATTCCCAAAATAATCTACTATGAAGAACTTCCTGCGAATCTAAATCTGTTACCTTTATTTTCCTGATACTGATGCATAGAATCCCATAATTAACATAAAAATATCACAAGTCTTGACATTTTCCAATGAAAACACAGTCTCTAACCACACGCACAACTTAAGACACCAGATTGTCACATGTAGAATCTTAAACACATTAGAACCATTCTCGAAAGTCATTCACTCTTATTCAAACTGTAAATTACCTGACCTAACGAACAGAACCACTCATGCCTTATTGGCCCTCTGATACCGGAAAATGAGATCCTCATCCCAATACAAACAAACATCTTCCTGCTCCATGAATCGAGCATTCTTACCAACAACAACTGAAGACATCCTCTGATTCTTACACATCTACGAGGCACCCTATAACCTTTGTCAAAATTTTGCTTCACTCGTGCCATCCTCGGCTCAATTTCCGCAACCAGAACTAATTCGCCAGCATGCCTCAAACTGGAACCAACATAGCACATGACCGTACAATTAGCTAATTAATAGCAAACTCCCCAACTTGACTCGAAGCCATATATCAAGACACACTCAACAACTCATAACACTTTTACTCTAATGATGCCAAAATACCATAGTGAGATTAAACTAAAATCATTTACAAGTTTGTGAAAACATAGATCATCTAGTACTGTAACCCTCTGCAAATCTCGTATTCATTCCCACATCAGTTGAGTCCACTCTCTTAAGCGACCCAAAATTTCAAATTTCAACACGTACCCTTCAATTATACATGAGATCTTCTAACATACACATTACACAGTCATTTAGTCTTCCTGGGTCTGAACTTATACCGCCACATGTAATTCACTTAACTCCCCAACTAGGAGACACAAAAATATTCTTCACGCGCCCATACTTGGGCTACACATCGAATCACAATAGGAAATGAACATTTAACAGTTCATCTATTATCCAGCAGACTTCTTCGTCACTACCAAGTCATATAGAAACATCTCACAGTACTAACATACTCATCACATGGATATCCAACCGTCATTCCGGCTAATAGGGACAATACCAAACATATAAGTTCAATATACTTGCTCACGCAATCAGCACCTCGGTGCTCTAGCCATAGGCAAGTTCCGGCCTCAAGTCCTCCAGACAGCCTAACATCAGACTCACAAAGATCACATCTCGCCCCTTGATCGGGGAATCACAAGCCATCAAGGCACATCTGATACTGAGTGCTCATGTGTGCTTACGAATGCGTGGAAGGAATTTCAAGAGTTTCTTTTCAAGCTGAATCAAGGACGCACGATAAGAGTTCAAGAAGGTAAAGTTTTTCCTAAAGGTTCCGCAGCCTCTCGAGGATAAATAAAGATGTCTCCGTATCGATCCACGAGACTCTACTAAACCTGCTCATGACTCGTGAGACCTAGTAACCTAGGCTCTGATACCAACTTGTCACGACCCAAATCCTGCTCCGGTCGTGATGGCACCTCTCGTGAAGACAAGGCCAACCAACCAACCATATTTGCCTCTTTAAAAAAAATAGATAAATATGAATAAATAATTTTAAAGATGATTCAATAATATTACTTAGCGGAAGTACAACCAAACACGGCCCAAACCGGGGTGTCACAAGTCACGAGCATCTAGAGGAGTCTAATTACAACTACGAGACCAGTAATATACAAAATAAAATTTAGAGTAAAAGGAAGAAATCCGGTGCCGCGAACGCTGGTGGTCACCTTGCTTAGCTATGATAGCAAAATCTTCAACCAACTCAAAACCCACTACCGGGTGAATAATTACCTGCATCTGCACGCAAGATGCAGGGAGTAAAGTGAGTACTCCAACTCAGTGAGTAATAAAAGTAAATAATAATTGAGCAGCAGGAAATCACGTAAAGCATCCAACATGTTGTATAGAAGCCGGGTACAATTTTTTGAGAAAAATAGTGAAATTTGTGAAATCTTTAGAAATATCTTGGCTCAGTTCAAATCTCTTTTAAAAATGATCTTTTCAATAATTGCGAAAAAATGGTTTTAAAACAGTTAGTGCTGATAAGCATAGAAAATTCGCCCCTCGGGCACAAATACCACAATATAATAGGTAAAAAGGCAAATAAATATGCAAGATGAGCACATAAAAGTTTGCCCCTTGGGAAAATCTCAAAACGGTACCAGCCCCTCGGGCTCAATATCGACCGCTCAGAACAGTATCAGCCCCTCGGGCTCAGTAACACATCACTCAAGCAGTATTAGCCCCTCGGGCTCAGTATCACATCACATGGGTACCCGTGCTCACTAGGGGTGTACAGACACCGGGAGGGGCCCCTTATGGCCTAAGCGTAATATCAAGCCACCTCGTGGCATATAAATCAAAGCCTGAAAGCCTTCTCACATCACACTCGAGGCATGAAAGCCTCCTCACATGTCAGTCGAGGCCTGAAATCCTTCTCACACATCGCTCGAGTCCTGAAAGCCTCCTCACATATCACTCGAGGCCTGAAAGCCTCCTTACATATCACTCGAGGCATGAAAGCCTCACTCAGTCCAGAAAATATCATAAGCCCCTCGGGCATCAATAAAATAATAGTTCTCATCCCAGACAACAGTGAAATATCAGCAAAAATAGTATAATCAACGGAACTAAGCTCAAGTAGTATATCAAATAGTGAGGAAAGAGTGATAAAAATCCCTAAAGGGTTCAAATAATTGGCATGAAGCCCAGATATGGCAATTAGCCCAAATCATGATAATATCAAATAAGTTTCAGTCAAATACGCGATAAAATCAACGATTGGGACGGACCAAGTCACAATCCCCAATGATCCTCTACCCCACGCTCACTATCTGTCATGCAAGTCACCTCAATATAGCACTACGGTGTGCAAATCCAGGGTTTCAAACCCTCAGGATCTCATTTACAATCATTACTCACCTCGAACCGGTGAAATCTCAAGCTCGCGATGCCTTTGCCCCTCAAATAGGCCTCCACGCGCGTCAAATCTATCCAACATTAGAGCGAATACATCACAATATGCCAATGGGACAATACCCAATCGAAAATAATCGAAAAATAGAAAAAATCTCGAAATTAGCAAAACCCGAGCCCCGGGCCCACTTCTCGAAAATCAGAAAATTTAACATCAATGGATTCCTCATCTTCTCACGAGTTCATACATACCAAGAACCCTCAAATCCGAGCTCAAATGACCCATCAAATCCCAATTTAAAAATCTCAAAACTCAAGCCCTAGTTCTTCCATTTTTAGCATAATTTCCATGAATTTCTTGGTTGATTTCACAATAAAAATGAGTTTTAAGTTCAAAAATCTTACCTCGAAGTGATTCTCCATGAAAAAGAGTTGCCAAGTTTCTATACTATAAAATGATAGACAGCAAAACTGTGGAACCCAAGTTCAGGAGCTTCAACTTATTTTTCACGACCTTATTGCTGAAGGTATGGTCATGAATGAAGCATTTCCTGTAGCTGCTATGATTGAAGAATTGCCTCCTTCGTGGAGAGATTTCAAGAACTATCAGAAGCACAAGTGCAAAGAAATGAAGTTGGAAGATTTTGTGATACATCTAAAGATCGAGGAAGATAATAAAACAGTCGAGAAGAAATCTCGTGGAAATTCAACGATCATGGGAGCTAATATCATTGAGGAGAATGCTCCAAAAAGTAAGAAGAGGAAGAGGTCTTCTGGACAAACTAAGGAGCAGAACAAAAAGAAATTCAAGGGCAGCTGCTACAATTGTGGAAAAGTTGGTCACAAAAGCCCTGATTGTCGTCTCCCGAAAAAGGATAATAAGAAGGGGCAAGCCAACATAGTGGAAAAGAATGATGACATTAATTATATTTGCGCAATGCTTTCGGAATGCAACCTAGTTGGAAATCCGAAGGAGTGGTGGATTGACTCTGGAGCCACTCGACATGTTTGTGCTGTCAAAGAAGCATTAGCGACTTACTCTACTGCTGGTCCCGAAGAAGAAATTTCCATGGTAAATAATGCAACAGCCAAGATTGAAGGTTATGGGAAGCAATTTTTGAAGATGACTTCCGGCAAGGTATTAACGCTCAACAACGTTCTTCATGTTCCTACTATTAGGTAGAATTTAGTTTCTACTTCTTTACTTGTAAAGAATGGATTCAAATATGTATTTGTTTCTGATAAAGTTGTTGTAAGCAAGAACGAAATGTATTTTGAAAAAGGCTACCTCACAGAGGGCCTTTTCAAACTCAATGTAATGGTTGTTGACAATATGAATAAAATTGCAGCTTCTACTTATTTATTAGAGTCAAATGATTTATGGCATATTCGTTTAGGACATATCAATTATAAAACCTTGCGGAAGTTAATTAAATTAGAAGTATTGCCTAAATTCGAATGTAATAAATTGAAATGTCAAATATGTGTTGAATCTAAGTTTGTAAACATCCTTATAAGTCTGTTGAAAGGAATTCAAATCATTTAGACTTAATTCATCCTGAGATTTGCGATATGAAGTCGACACCATCTCGAGGTGGAAAAAAGAATTTTATTAATTTTATTGATGATTGCACTAGATATTTTTATGTTTATTTGCTTAATAGTAAAGATGAAGCAATTGAAGCATTTAAGCAATACAAGAATGAGGTAGAAAATCAATTGAATAAAAAGATCAAAATGATTAGAAGTAATAGAGGTAGAGAATATGAATCTCTGTTTGCAGAAATATATTCAGAATATGGAATTATCTATCAAACTACTTCACCTTACACACCTCAATCCAACGGAATTGCGGAAAGGAAAAATCGGACATTAAAGGAAATGATAATTCTTTATTAATAAGTTCTGAATTACCGCAAAGTTTGTGG
>MU698141.1:67157-96948 GCA_026770625.1 Nicotiana glauca
CATTGGTAGCTTGAATTGCTTAACTCACATCGAATTAGTAAGTAAATTTCTAAAAGAATTAAACTTCATCTCTTAAATGGTTAAAGGAGAATTGGTTTTATTTGAATAAATATTCCCCGATAAGTTCTTATTTGACTGATTGAGCATGTACTTTATGTGTGTCTGCGTCGCATAGATGATTCGCGATCAGGATATGTGTTTAATTATGGAACGGGCGAACGCCTCGGTGATAATATATGCATCTATGGTTCGTGCCGCTCGACCCTCGGCAGTGCACAATTTACATTCCGTTGGAGCGGGTCGTCGACCTCGGCGTGATTTGCGCATGTTTATCTATTACTTGGAAATTTGTAAATGTAGAATTGGCCCTACGTGGCTTGATATAAACTGATAAAATAATAAAGAATAAACCTTGGAAGCCCTTTATTTATTATTGGATGTGTTTAGCTGTTTTCCTGGCTTCACAACTTGAACTTCTATATAAATCTATGATTTTCCTCGCACTTATATAGAATATTGCTAATTGACCTCTAGTGAGTGTCGGAATTGGCCATCTCGTCTCTACCCCTTCGGGATTAGGCGGGATACTCACTGAGTACACGTTGATTACGTACTCATACGACACTTTTGTGCATTTTTATTGCACAGGTATATATACACTTTTAGAAGCCTATTGGGTGTACAGTATGGATGACGCTGGGACTAGGTGAGCTGCATCATTGAGGCGACCACAGCTAGAGTAGTTCCTTCTAATGTACAGTATTTACTTTCCGCCCACTGTATTCCGGGCGGATGTTGTATTTTATTTCTCTTATCAGTAGTCGCTCATGTACTTGTGACACCGGGTTTCTGGGAGGGTTTACAGCGGATTTGTTCTAACTATTATTATTTAAATTTAAATTCTAGTAGTAAACTTTTATTTATAAAAATGGAAGGAAAAGCCTTAGATTTTCAAAAGTATTAAAAGAGGAATTAATTGATGAGTTAGTTGGCTGGCCTGACAGTGGTGTCTGGCGCCACCACGACCCTTAGTGGATTTTGAGTCGTGACATGTTCCAAGGGGAAGGTGTTAGGCACCTCTCAGAATCTACTAGTGTGGTTTCCGACCAAGCTATTGTTGTGACTTTAAGTACAAATAACATGTAAGCAAGTAGGACTTTCAAATAAGAGGGGATTTCATATAATGGTTGCAAATTGATGAAGTTAAATGAAACGAAAGAAAAGTTGAATTTTGAGAAAAAAAAAATAGTTTGAAATTTGAATATAAACAATGAAACAAACAAGTAAAAGAGAGGGAAGGTCCTAGGCTTATAGTAATATGGATCACCCCACACAACACCCGGTAACCATTTATACACGTGATGTTATCGCGTGTTCATCATATCTATATCTATCCTTTCCCACCCCGTTAAGGTATTAAACACAGAATGGTCTCATTTTACTTATTGCATGCTAGTACCCACCCCAATCCTATCAGTCCCGGAGGCATTTAGGACTATTAATACTAAAGGGAAGAGGTATGAGGTTTTATAGTTTTAAAGGACAAAATTCTAAGGCGACAATCAAAACACATAGAGTAAATATGGGAAATGCACTCAAGCAAATAAGGCTCAAACAGACCTCCTTAGATCAAATAAAGCATATAGTTTAGCATGTCTTGCATGTACTGATTAAAGTCTTATTAAATTGAGAAAATGCATAAATACCCCATTCAACTTGTCCTGGAAAGTCATTTACACACCTAAACTTTACGAGCGTACTAACACCCCACTATTTTTTAAAGAACTATATTTATTTACTCCCTCTTTATGCCTGGCCCAATTATAATAATGTAAGTGGAAAACACACGCTTTTAAAATGAAGCCACGTAATTAGACCAGTTAGCTAGGATGTGCCTTGCACACATCCTATGCTCAGAATTTGGAAGTACGTCTGCCATAGCATTCTCAAGCCCCTAGAAAATTAACAATGGTAGTTAGTATTAAGTGAAACAACAGTAGAAAAATAATAACAACAATGTCTAAGAAAAATAACAACAACACTAGAAGTGATTACCTTTTGCATGTATGTTATTACTGTCAGATTGGTACCATCTCCAAGCTGAAGATCACTCTTTAAAAGGCTGACAAACCACCTCCAAGTATGCATATTTTCAATCTCAACAACAGCCCAAGCAAGTGGAAGCACTGATTATTTCCATCTTTGCAAACTGCTACAAGTAGTTGGCCTCTACATACCCCTTTTAAAAAATATCCATCTAATCCAATGCATGGCCTACAACCATCTAAGTATGACTTCTTCATTGCCTCAAAACAAATGTAGAACCCAACAAACATTTTCTTCCCACCTTCATAAGTTTCTTCACTAAGTTTCACTGAAAATGAATGTAACTTATCCATGGAGATATTTCCACAATGGAAAAACCTTAGTGTAACAAGTACAAAAGACATTGAAATACCTGAATATAGTAGAAAATCAACTAATTAAATTGTGTAATTACTATTAGACCCCTACACAAGAAGTCAGAATACATGCAACAAGAATAAAACTGAAAATTGATTATTATTACACCTTAAAAATTGTATTTCAGTTCCTCAATTTTACATTGACAACATTACAATGAAGAAATTTGCAGCAAGTTCAGAACCCTAGATATGGATGATATTAAACAAACTAAAAAAGAGATAACATTTAGGGTTGATGATAGAAAAGGCTATGGTTAATGTGTTTACCTCCAAATTAAAACAAATATACCATTTGCACTTGATTCTTCAGAGACCTTCAAATTCGAACGGGTCTTTAACCAAATCGTCAAATGAAACAATTAAGAACAAACGGAAAGTACCAGGAAGAACAAAATCAAAGGATTTTGCAACAGATCCCTTCGATTTTGATCAGGCAAATTGATTTTGGAGAGGCTAATCGAATCTTTGAGGGTGGGTAGGGTTCTTCAATTTTGGAAATTTTTCACTGAGAGGGATTAATGCGTTTTGTTTGTAAAATGTTATGTTTATGTTTATTTACGGAAGGATTTCATTACGTGGCTTCATTTTAAAAGCGCGTATTTTCCACTTACGTTATTATAATTGGGTCAGGCATAAGGAATGAGTAAATAAATACAGTTCTTTAAAAAATAGTGGGGTGTTAGGACGCCCGTAAAGTTTAGGTGTGTAAATGACTTTCCAGGATAAGTTGAATGGGGTATTTATGCATTTTCTCTATTAAATTTAAAAGTTAAGGCATGCTGATTTATCATATATTTTAGAAGTTATAATCCTAGAAGGACCAAGTTTGAATCATGCTCAGCAATATTTGATACTGTCATGCCCCAAATGAACCATAATTATCAAACACTTTGGGGTAGGGATTTAGGATTCATAATACATTGATTAAAAACAGGAGAAAAGAAATTACAATATGCTAAATAAAGTACTGAAGCAATAGGAAGACAAGAATACAATAACATTAAGTAACCATGCTGTTGTTGATGCTGAAATTTTAACTATAACATACCAGTTCAAAGAAGCAAATGTAGTAAAGCAAAGTAGCAGGACTTTTGAAATATAGCTTTGGTTTTCAACTAGCTAAACAGGCCACGGCAGAAGCAGTAGAGCAAGAGAGAGTGTTATTTTAGTGTAAGTGACAGTTCAGAACTAGGAATGTTCGTGTGTGCTAATGAAAGAGCGAGGTATTTATAGGTTGAAAACAGGTGAAAAATAAGTCAAAAAATAATAGTTTGGCAGTAGTTATGGAAACTACGTACTAATTAAAATCACATCAGTATAAGGACTTCTTTTAATTAAGGAGTTAAATCAAATGGTAACAATGCAAATACTAAATAAGGAAAGAAATTACATAAGGCTAAATATAACCAATAAGGAAATATTTTTAGCATAGTACAAGTACTCAATACGTAATAGAGACTAGGTTCATCAGATCCTAATCAAGGAAATGTCGGTAAGAATCAAGTACCAATGTGTGACGACCCGGCCGGTCGTCTTAAGAATTAACACCCCGATCCACTATTAACTACCTTTCCCAAGTTCATTTCTTCTATTTTTAATTGCCTGGATGTTCGGTTTTGAATTCGGGGAGTTTTGGGATACTTAGTCCCTAAATGAGAGCTTAAGTCTTAGAAATTTGACCATAGTCGGAACAATGTGAAGACGGTCTCGGAGTGGAAGTCTGATGGTTCTATTAGCTCCATTAGGTGATTTCAGTCTTAGGGGTGTGTCCGGATTGTATTTTGGAGGTTCGTAGCTAATTTAGGCTTGAAATGCCAAAAGTTGAATTTTAAAGTTTCCGGACCGATAGCGAGATTTTGATCCGAGGGTCGGAATGGAATTCCAAAAGTTGCAGTAGCTCCGTTATGTCAATTGGGATGTGTGTGCAAGTCGAAGCGACATTCCTGAAGGCTACAACCATACTAAAGACTACGGTCATGTAAAAAGGATACGACCTAAATAATGCGGCTCTGAGACGTTCGACTTCCTCTATAAATCAAAGGCCTTCAAACACTTTGTAAAAACCGGTTAAATCAGGGTACCCTCGGCAAAAGCAAGATATAATGGGCTTCGACAAATTCAGCCCTCAAACAATTTAATGTGCTTCGATAAATTCAGCCCTCAAACGATTTAAAAGCTTCAACAATACCAGCCCTCGATAAAACCTCAAGAGGTATTCGATTATCAGTAAACAAACAGGGTCCCGATATGTCAAACCTTCGAAAAACCCTGCGCGTACAAAAAATACATGCTTAGGAATAATTAAATTTTCACTAAGTCTTTTAGCAGAAATGAAGGAAAAATTATATAGTTCTAAGAGGCCGAATCGGACCAACTTAAAGAGCCTAGGGGCCGATATATAAGAGCCTAAGGACCAATGTCGAAAGGCTTAAGGGCAAAAAACATATAGTACGAGACTCGGTTCTCACTCTACCCAGGCTCAAGGGTCACGATATCTTGAGTTCACATCGGATTGATTTAAACTTGGCTCGAGAATTATTATACCTATCGACAAAGATCTAAGGGTTTATTCCCAAGCCCAAGCCAATTCTCGGGCCAATCATTCAAGTTATGCAAAAGAAGTATTCCATAAATAGAGACAATATGAAATCCAGCACAAGTCAAAAATAAGATAAAAGGTTCCTCTTGTATTTTCAAAGGATGAGTACAAGGAATATTTACACAAAGGATACTTGCACAAAAACAAAATAAGGAAAACTAAAACTACTTCAGAGTCACCTCTTCGACAGTCGCATCTTTGAGAGCCTCATCCTCAGGGATTTCATCTTCGTCTCCACCACTCTCGGAGCCACTGGAAGAATCATCCTCATCAGAAAGCAGAGCGACAACCTCTTCTTCTAAAATCTTTGCCCTTTTGATATTGGCTGAGAGATCGAAGTCGCGAGCATGTACCTCCTCGAGGGTTACCCTCCGGGATTTTTTCCTAGCATGGTCAAGTCCACTTGATAACTTAAATTCTGCTATAGAAGAAATCTCCTTGGTCCGAGCATTAGCTGCTTCAGCATTGGCTTAGTACGAAGACGTAATTACCTCAGCGTCAAATTTGGCCTTGACCAACTCAGCAGCGGATTCAACTTTAAGCTCCTCAATTTTTCGACCTCGAGCTAGGCTCTCCCCCTTCACACTTTGAAACTAATGTTCGAGTGAAGCCAGCTCTTCTCGAAGAGTTTGTTTCTGATAGTCCATGCTTTGCCTCCACCCCAAGGTATCATCCTCCTTCATCTTAAGCTCATCACGAAGCTGCATCACCAATTTGCCTTTTCAATGAAACTACGAAATTAAAAGTATTAATCATCGAAACAAACAAGTACATAACATACCCTTAAAGGCTATATTACCTTTCAACAAACTCGGCCCATCCTTATCAAGCCTGCGTCAATTTAACTCGAAGGTCATTGATCTCCACCTATTTCTTAACATAGAGGGTTTTAAGACTGTCCCTCTCTTCCAAAACCTTCTTATGCTAAGCCTCGCATCGAGCAAGATTAGTTCGAGACTTGGAAAATGCCCTTTTACGAAGCACCACAGCTTTCATAAAAAATGGGGAAAGGTGGATTCAGAACAGCAAAAACAAAGGCGCATGCATAAAAAACAAAAAACTCACTTGTTTGAAGAGTAGACGAGCCTTATCAAAAATGAAAGAACCATCTAGGTCAGGGCACTTCCCTGCTAGGCATTCTCGAAAGATGTCATGCCCTTCGTGGCTACCTTCCAGTTCATAAGAGCTCATATTCTGAGCATCTCGAATTTACCCCTCGGAGAACTCGGGGCCAAGCGATGAGTCATCCACATTGATTACCCCAAGTGATCCACTCGGGGAGTTTTCTTTTATTTGAAGAGGCTTGGGATCGGGCTGTTCGGCCTCGCCCTCTAAATGGCCTCCTAGGTGAGGTGCCTTTTTTTTGCATGATGGATACGGGACTTTGTTTGAACTCCCCTCAAAGATTTCTTCGGCTCTAGAATGAGCCACATCAACCATCACCGACTCGACGGACTTCGAAGCACCGATATTTCCTCTTTCACGAGCTACCAGCAGACAGTTATCATCTTCTTCTTCCTCCTGATCCCGAAGGCGTTGGGCCATTTTCGGAGATATGGCCGATGTATCAGCCTTGGACCTTCGAGCCACGCTCTTCTTAGGCTTCGGGGATTTGCAGATGACTCTCCTTTTCTTTTTCTTTCTTAAAAGACTTCAGAATCTCTTCTTCATTAGCCGGGGCCGGCCGCATAGCAATGACGTCTCGAAGACCTGCATAAAATCGACATAAGTATTCCATGAAAGAAGTACAAGAAAACAAACAAGAGAACTCACCATGGTTTTTTGCATCCCATCGACCCTTGACCAAATCTGCCAGCAACTCTCCGAATAAGAGGAAGTGGAAGCCAACCTTCGAGGTCCGGGACCCCACCAGGAAACCAAGCAATGGCTGCTCTATCGGAAAGGGGTTAGACCAAGGAAAAGGGTAAAGCTAAGAAAAAGAAGAGACAACAACGTATAAACATGCTATGTACTTATGTTTCATGTTCCACTCCTCGGGGAACGGCATCCGATCAACAGGCAGGTCGGATGTACTGACTTGGACAAACCGGCCCATCCACCCTTAGTCTTTGTCATCGTCGATACTAAAGAAGAGAGATTTCAAGGATCGGAGTTACAATTTTATTAAGCCACCACAATAAAGTCGAGGATTGTATAGTCTGATCAGATAGTCGAGGGTAAAAGACATCCCCTCGACCTTGGTCGAAAAGAACCTGATCAAGTAAACGATTCTCCAGAATTAGGGGTAGATCTAGCCAAGCTTCATTGGATATCGTTGGTAAATGTCAAGAATAACTGGATTTGTGGGACTCTGAGCCGGAATTGCAGGACCCAACGTGAATGGGTAGGTATATATGCTTAAGTACCCCGTTTTATCTATAGTGATGTCCTCCTCGGAGGAAGGAATCACAACTTCTTTGTTCTCCCACTTGCAGTCCTCCTTTACTTGCACAAACTCGTCCTTGGTTATCAAGCAAACATATCGAGACATGGGCTCGCATCGACCTGGTGTCGACACATGTTTCTTAATTTGAAATGGAATGTTATTTAACATGGCAAGGGGGATGCACTCCGCAATACAAGGGGGCACTACCAGTTTTCTCTTGGTCGGTCGAGAAGATGAAGAAGCTTTTTCTTCTTGGGGAACCAGTTTAGAGGTTTGAGCCATCGTGATGCAGAAATTCAAAAAAAATGGAGAGTGTTGATAGTGAGATAGAAGAGAAGGAGGAATTCAGAGAAATTGAAAGAGCTAATGAGACTTTGAGAGCAATATGAGAATAAAGTTTTCAAAGTTATGAAGTTTATCTATTTATAGAGGTCATTTAACCGTACTTTGGAAGCCAAAAGGCCGACCATCAGCCGCATCCATTTAATGACTTTGGGAACCATACAAAAGCAACATTTCAGTCACTTCAACTGCTGATTGTCATCAGAATCGAGGCATCGAAGATTAATCCATTTTTATTGACCTATTTTGAGTTCGAGAAAGTGCTAGCTCGACTACTAGGCCAAAGGGCTACCTGAGTTTGAGAAATTTCTCACTCGGGGACTACTAAAAAGCCTAAGGGCTAACTTTATTTCATATTCGAGACCGTGCTCTCATCTAACCCGGACTCGGGAATCCCGATGTTCCCAATTTGCATCAAATGGATTTGAGCTCAGCTCGAGGATTAACAAGAACCTTAAGGGGTGTTATATTAATCGATTAAAAAACTAAAGGTTTATTATGTCCTGAGTCCGGTGTTTGGGCCAATCACCAAAGTTATGCAATCGAATTTTTCGCACATAAAGATGGAATGAAATTCAACGCGAGCCAAAAATGAGACGAAGAGATCCTTTTATATTTACAAGAGATGATTACAAAGTATAACTACAACATCTATGAAGGGTACTCGCACAGGAACAAAGAAGCAAGAAACAAAAGTCAAGAACCAAATCAACTTTTAAGGCCACGTCCTCGAGAATCTTCGGGAACCTCCTCCCCCGGGACCCCATTTTGATATTTGGAAATGTATGTACACCCGAAGAGATTTGGGACAAAACCCCCTCGATGAATGTAACTTTATTTCCAGCAGCGGGGATTGAGCATTCCGTTGAAATTTTGGGCCATAATCCATTAAAAAGAGCAACAAAAGAAAAAACAAAAGGGAAGACCAGAAGATGTAACTTCACCTTCTATCACAAGAAAAATCAATGCACGAGCAACAATCCAAGAATGTTCATCCTTGGGATATTATTCCGGGGTGGGATGCAAAAGTTAATAGATGATAGTGCTAGCTCATTCCACGGAAAGAAAAAGTAATGAATTGCTACACCAGGTTGAAGTTAAGAGAGATGAGAAGCAGTGTAAAGTTCGCATATCCTCTGATGCGAGAAGGATTCGGCGCCCTTCTCTCGTTGTTTCGAATCAAAGCTTTGAAAAAGGGAACCTTGGCGTAACTGGTAAAGCTGCTGCCATATGACCTTGTGATTGCAGGTTCGAATCATGGAAATAGACTATTAAAGAAGGAAGCAAAGAAGGGAAAAGATCAAAAATAGATGAAGATGAAAAAACTACAATTCTTTGTTCAACAGAATAGCCTGATATTTATAGAGAGGCAGCGACGGATCGGCAGTGCAAGTGGCCGACCAGCGCTGGAGCGCATTTGATGTTTTGGGGAAGCGAGCTGACATGACATTTTGCAATCACTTCAAGCGCCTATGTCACGGGCTTGACGTCATCATAAGAGGTTCTAGAAAATCAAGGTTCAAATCGTTTCTTATCATCTTACTCTAAGAAACGCGGGGACTATCTGTATATAGTCGAGATTGAATGCCTTCAATCTATATGCTTGGGGGGCCGTCTGAAGTCCGAGTCCAAGTCCAAGTTAGACCAAGTTCGAGCTCGAGGGACTGACTCGAGTTCGAAGGAGAAGCACGATGCATACCGAGGTCGAGTGTGTTCTACCCTGAAATAGTGTCGTTATGGATTTGTACGAGAATGAGTTAGATTTCCGCCACGTCCCCAAAGTCATGGCGTAAATCCCGGAATATAATTGTACTATTCCTTACTAGGCGGTTAGATAGTTGTACCAAGAATATTCTTTACTATAAATGGAAATATACCTTATATAGGGATTCCCGCTATTATATAAAGGGGACCCCAATCATTTGTAAGACCAACTTTTCACTGAGCAAAGAATATATTCTCTACCTTTTCGCCTACTGTTTATTAGCATTGTCCTTCAGTTTTATTGTTCTTGCTTTACTTTCCTTACTTTATTGCTCTCAGCCCGCCTCGAGGTCACCATCTCGAGGTCATCTCTGTCAAATAGTATTGGTTCGATTCATTTGCCTTTTTTTATTTTTACTTCATATTTCTTGATAGTTAATTGGTATAAATCACATATCTTTAAAATCATAATCAAATCTATATATTATTAAAAGGAGAGGATAAAGCCCTCTCCTTAAGCCAAGTGACAGCATAAAAAAAAAAAGCCACATGGCATAATTAGTTACTAATTAATTTTTTAGTTAATAATTAGTTATTAGTTATTATATTTGAATTTAAATATCTATAAAAATGAAAATAATAAAAAATAAAAACTACCATATATATATATATATAAAAAAAAAATTGGTTACTTTATTTTAATTAATAAATATAGATATCTCATAATTAGTTATAATAAAAAAATAAAAAATATAAATATATAAAAAATAACTGCACATTCAAATTGGGTGGGAGTAGTTTCAAGTTGGAGTGTTAAAATTATTTTAAAATTAAAAAAAAACAAAAATAAAATTAACTATAATAAAAAAACGAAAAAAGAAGAAGAAGAATTACCCATTCAAATCGGTGAGTAGTTTCAAGTTGGAGTGTTAAAATTATTTTAAAATTAAAAAAAAACAAAAATAAAATTAACTATAATAAAAAAACGAAAAAAGAAGAAGAAGAATTACCCATTCAAATCGGTGAGTAGTTTCAAGTTGGAGTTTATAATTGTTTTAAAATAAAAAAATGAAATTAAAAAAATAAAAATTACCATTTCAAATTAGGGAGTAGTTTCAAGTTGGAGTTTATAATTGTTTTAAAATAAAAAATAAAAATAAAGCAATAAAAAAAATTTGATTCAAATTGTGGAGTAGTTTCTTTCTAATATTCTATATATCTTCTATATATTATGAAAAGGAGAGAATAAAGCCCTCTCCTTATGCCAAATGGTACACTAGAAAAAAGCCTTATGGAATAATTAGTCAATAACAAAGAAATTATCTATTGAAAATAATTAACTACCTAAATTAACTACTAAAACATAGGGGAGAGTTGGTTTAGGTTAGTTAATTTTTTATTTCATTTTTAAAAATTATTTTTTTTAATTTTTTGAAATAAAAATTATATCTATTCATTAAAATTCAAACAATATTATTGAGAAAAATATAATAAAATTTAAAATAAAAAATAAATATTTTTAAGAGTAATAAAATATATATCTCCTATTATATTATAAAAAAATAGCAGACAAAAATATTAAACAAGTAATATGCTAATAATCTATCTATATATTATTAAAAGTAAAAGAAAAAAGCACCACATTAATACAAGTGGTAGCCTAGATAAAAGCCATATGACATAATTAGTTAATAACAAAAAAATTATTTATTAAAAATTAACAAAAAAATTAACTACTAAAATATCGGTGAGGGTTGGGTATATCGTATGGCCTAAAAATGCCACTCAACTTTCAGAAATGGTCTATCCATGTCATCTGTTAAAAAATTGCTTTTTTTATGCCACTGTCGTTACACATTTGGCTCATCCATGCCATTATTGACTAACGAGTCAATTTTTATTTGGCTCATCCATGCCATTGCGTTAGTCAATAATTAGGAAGAATTACAGTTTTTGTCACTTGGCCTAATAGCCCAATCGAAAATGACTCCCGTTTGAAGTCCTTATTTAGTTTGTCCTAGGTTGTACATAATTTGAAAGAAACTTTTCAACCTTAAGCCCAATATAAAAGATACTTTGGGTTTCTTTATTATTTTTTTCTTCATTCCCAGCACACTCTGTACATTCCACCCGTCTCTCTTTGCTTTCTCCTTTCTCTTCTCTCACTCACATAGATCTGAATATTTGTAGATCTCAAATTTGATTTGAAGCATTTTCTCTACTAAGTTGCTTAATCTTCCTAAATATTTATAGATCTCAAATATTTGAATCTCGATTTATGGGTGTCAAATTTTATAATTGAAGTTTTGTTACATCCATATTAAAAGCTCCATTGAAGGAGCTTTGAAGCTCTAAGTTCAACTCAAATTTGAAAAATCTAACTCTAAAATGATTGCGTTAAGTTAAAAATTATTATAAAAGCTTATAATAATATGAATCTTGAGTGTTGGATCAATTGTGTTTGATTAACATTGATTTTGGGAACCATACTAGTTGTCTTTCAATTGTGTTTGGCTCACGTTTGAAGTCCTTACTATTTGTATACACCGTTATATATCACTATACAATATTATATAATATTATACAAAATTATAATAAGGGTATAATGTTGTATAACATTGTATATTGGGTGTGAAAATACTATTATACAACATTAATTTTTCTTTTGAAGTAAGTTTCTCTTTCACTGGAGTAATTTTAGTTTTGTTGCATGTTTTTTATTTTTGTTTTTCTGCGGTTCCCTTTTGCTTTTGTTTTGGTTACTTTTTGTTTAGATTTTTTTTTTACTTCGTATTCTCTATGTTTTCTATTAACACTGATTTTTCTTTTCTATGCCAGCAAAATACTGGTATATATTATTCAACATTTCATATGCAAAGTTATACATCAAAATACACGTATGACAGATGCAATTAAAATTGAAAATAATTTTTTTGTATTTTTCTTACTTTTTTCGAACAATTTATGTATAATGTTTAATTTTTTCGTTGATTTCTCTACTAAATCACGAACTTTCAAGTTTTTCTTTCCTTGTTGATTTTTCTGTCAAATCAGAAACTTTGGAGAAAATTCATCTATATAGAACTTGGAGAATAAGAGATTTAAGGTATATTTTTTGTATTTTTATAGCTGGAATAGGAATGTATAAACTTGGGATAAAGAGAATGAAAAACCATGAAAATTTTGCTTCAAAATAAAAAAGGGCATGAAGGTTGTTTTCGAATCTGAGCCAACTAATATTGGGCTACATATTAGTAAATTTAAATAGGAATTTTTACCTCCTATAGCAATGGTTGATTCCTTATTTATTTTAAATAAATACCCTTTTAAAAAATTATATTCTATAGATACCTTTTGATTTGTATAGCTAAATATCTATTTATGATTACCTCTTACTCTTAAGCCATAAAATACTCTTTGTATTATTTTTCTCTCTCATTCTTTCAGATTTTTCTCCACCCCCTCTCTCTCAATGCCAGTATTTCTCCATGGTTATCTCCTCTCTCTCAACAAATGTGTATGCATTAAAGGGAAAAAACAAATACTGATTCTGATCGGAAAACGAAATTGAATTTGGTTCAAAATCAAGAAACGAAAAAAAGTTGGAAATTGATCTCTCGCAATAGTGATCTCTCCAAACGAATTTGGTTCAAAATCAAGAAACGGAAAAACGAGGTAGCCCTGTGGATTTTATTGAAAAATGAGGTAGCCCTGTGGATTCCATCAGCAATAGCCTTATCAAGAGCCTTTGCCATACAGATCCTCACACTCTCCAAAATCTCCATTGGGTCGTGTTTTCACGACCGGCTTTTGGTGAACGGCGGATTCGTCGGAAATTAGGGTTTGTTCTTGAACAAAGACGACTGAGTTCGGGGCTGAGCAACTTGATTTTCTGTTAATATATTTCAATGTATTTTCATGTATTTCATTGTATTAATTGTCTTTTTTTTCATTATAATTCAATGTATCTCGTTGTATTCCATGTATTTCATTGTATTCACCGTCTTTTTTATTGTATTTCAATGTATCCCGCTGTATTATATGTATTTCATTATTCACTGTCTCGCTATATGTCATAAATGTATTCATATATTTTTTAATTAATATAATTTATGTATTCAGATGTATTATATAATTTCTCTGAAGATTGCTATGTTTTTGGGGTATTTTTCGGTTGAGAATCTTTTTTATAACTGAAAATACAAAATTTGTGTGTTATAATTGAGTTTGTTGAGTTATATTAGGAGTCTATTATGATAATTGATTCACTTTCCGTTTTAAAAATAATGTAATCCCCTATTTTATGCCGTGAATACAGTAGAATACAGTTGAATACAATAATCTGTCCAGCTGTAATCCCATATTTCACTCCATGAATATAGTCGAATACACTCGAATACAACAGCTGATTAGCTGGACTTCCCTAATTCACGCATATTTTTGCTATTGTATTCATGAATACAATAGCTTAAATACATCAAATACATCTTATAACCACACAAAAGGTATCTATAATCCGTAATATAGCAAATGGTATCTATAAATGACTAATTACTACCAAAAGATAGTGCTTTATGAAAATTCTCTTTTACAATTTTTTTTTTTTGGCAATCCACTAGGCAAGCGCCTAGGGCTAGTTTTCATTAATAAAAGAAAAAGAAAAATACAACAATTAGGAACAGTACAAATAAGGGGGACAGTAGCACCGGTGTTGTTACCCATATGCCATGACTATATAATCACTCCTCTGCGCCTCACATTGCCTAGGGCAGCCTCATGTAGAGGATTCATGGTGTAGCTGCCGGCCAAATCTCACGAGGGCATATAATCTCATAGCATGTGGATATTTTTTTCCAAAGGCATAGGACAAAGGCAACACAAATCGGGCTAAACCTTACCTTACTAATCATATTGATTGCAAGGTTAAATTGTGGAGTGTATCATTATGTAATTCTCCCAAATAATTATCCGACCCTACCCATTATTACAATATATCGTTTCGATTTTGTATAGTATTATAGTATATTGTTGCAGTATAGTATATACTCTTAGGGGTTGGGGTGGATCTATGTATTGGATAGGGGTGCACACCACTCGATCACTCGGATAAAATTTTATATATATACTAATATTTTCCTCAAAATATCCCACATAAATAATGAGTGACACCCTATGTCATAAAACGACTGAAGGTGCCACGGCTAAGGCGTTGAAATCCCATGAGAAAGACCGAGGATCTAATTCGCTGGGTGTTTGGTATTAGCTGTGTTCCCTTTGTTACCTTTATTTTTTTTCTTTATGCTGATTTCTTAATTTCTTTCATTTTCTTCATCTTTGTTATTCACTTTTTTGTACAATCCCATTTTTATTATTTATTGAAATTGTATATTTCTTCCTTTATTTTTTATCTTCAAATTTTATTTGGACATTATTTTTTCTATTTTTGCCCATCTATTGTTATTTTATTAATTTCAGAATTTTTTTAGAGTAATGCACCAATGACATAGTGTTAATCAACTACATGTAGATCGAAGAGGTGTATTCCGTATTCATTTATGCATAAAAAAATCTTTCAAGTTATATTGAATTAATTTAAAATGGATCGAACCGAAATTATATTGTTTAGTGTGATGCATCAAAGACATAGTGTTAATCAGCTACATGTAGATTGAAGAGGCGTTGTAACAATAAATTTTCGCGTCAAGAAAAATAAATAATCAAGACTGGAAAATTGCGTAACACATGTAGTATTTGATTTCAATAAATGAAAGTGAATCTCTATGGTATTCCTCTGATTCTTCAAGAATGTAAAGTATCTTAATGAGCTTGACTTTGATTTGATTCAAGGGCTTGTAAAGCTTGATCTTGAATCTTCTCCTTGAACTTGAATTTGGGTTTGATCACGAACAAGTAATTTGATCTTGAACGCCTTGGTATTTTATTTGGCTTTGTTCTTGATCTCAACTTGAACTTGTAGCTTGAGTGCTTGAACTTGTAGCTTGTAGAGAAATATACAGTGTTTGATCCACGAGCTCTCTGCTTGCTTCTTGTTATCACTTCTGGTGTCTTCTAGCTTTATGATGGCCTCTATTTATAGTTGTAGGGAGTGGTATGGCTCTGCGATTTGATTGGTCCGTTTGAACTGACCAATACCATCCAGACACTTGGCATGATTTAATTGGCTCATTTATTTGGCTTGGATTGCCACGTCATTTTACACGTCGGATGATTTTGTTGGCTCATTCTTTTGACTTGGATTGCCACGTCACTTGATATGTGGCATGAGCCTGGGCTTTAAGACGGGCTACTAGCCATTTGGACTTTGAGCTAGTAAAATGGGCTTGTCTTTTGGAGTCCAACTAAATGACAAATAAAGTTGAACTTTAATTTAATTCCATGGCGGACTTAATAATTAATTTAATTTCTCTTCATTTATTGAATTTAGGAATTTATCCAAATTAATATGAATTTTAATTCCATAAAATTCATGTGCTTATAGGCGTACATATTCATTTATGCATAAAAAAAATCAAATTAAATTGAATTAATTTAAGAAAGATCGAATCGACCCGGATTAATCTAAAACGGACCGAATCGACTAAATGTACATCCTAATGTTATCTCATTCGCTAGTGGTCGATTTGCTTTAAAATAATGGCACCCGTAGCTATCAAATCCTAGATCCGCCTCTGCTAGGAGTCATTTGGTTGGGAAACAGTTATCACATGATCAGTTATCATGGAATTATTATCCTACCCTCCCATAGGGATAAAAATAATACTACACTCCCGGAATAACTAATCCCGAAATTAGCTATTCCGTAATTTTATCCCAACTATACGTGGGATAACCTCATTTCAAATTTAATCCGGAATTAGTTATTCCATATCCCTTGTACCAAATGAGCTCTTACGGTATACATACCAACCCATTATTACAATATACCCATTTCGGTATATTTGTATACTATTACAATATAGGTAAAGTATAATTATATACTCTTATTGCATATACTATAACGATATAAATATTTTGGGCCGCATAGATATAAATGAAAGGTGGGTAGAAACCGGATAATTATTTTGCTTTGTATAGGTAGATCGCATGATTTTCCCTTTATTTTACTAATCTCATATGCCTAAGTATCTTTAGGTGAAATAAGCCTTATAACTAAAAGAACATTTGTAACGAGCTATATAAGTAAAAATTGCACGGGCTCTTTTTAACCTGTAGCCGCTTTGTCTTACTGTTTGCACCCGTACCCATTTTTTTGTTAAAAGCTATTTGAAAAGACTATTTTGCCCTTCTTTATTAAAAGACTACTTTCTCTCCAAGTATACGCTAGTCCTCTACTGTCTCTCTATCTCTGTCTCTCTCTCTCCCGTTATTCGCATTTTTTGATTTGTTCTTCTCTAAAATCAAACGGTTTTCATCGTTGTTTTTGATTTTTCAACTGCTAGATATCGTTGTTCCCACATTACGATTTAATCACAAGTACATTGCATTAACTTTCTGGGTTTTATTTTATGATTTAATTTTTGGTTTTGGTTTTGATAGTCATGTATTTATGATAATATATTTTCTTAGGATTTAGTTTGATAAGTGCATTAGTTTTACTTTTACGATTGTGTTTTTAGGTTTTTTGAACAAGTGTTTATGTTGTTGATAAAAATTCTATAAATTCTTCCGTGATTAGACGTCCAAATTTTTAAAAATGTTGAGAGTCAAATAAATGATACTATTAAAGTGTGAAGTTTATAATAGTTCAATGATACCTTAGATAGGAGCTAAAGTTTTTTTCATGTTTTGGCATTATTTTTGGATTTGAATTTGTGTTTTGTTTTTTGTAAAAACTACAGCATGTTTTTTTGCTGAATGTTTTGTGTTTGTAACTGGTGAAGTTCAGCTTTAGGAGATGAAGTTTTTGTGTTTGTAACTGGTGAAGTTCAGCTTTAGGAGCTGGAGTTTTTGTGTTTGTTACTGGTGAACTTCAGCTCTAGAGCTGAAGTTCTTGTTTTATAACTGTCGAACTTCAGCTCTAGGGCTGAAGTTTTTGTCTTCGTAACTGTCGAACTTCAACCTTCTTAGGTATTGAAGTTTTAACTGATCTTTTTGATAATGTCCTGATGTTATTTTTTATATCTTTTACTTTTTTTTTTAACAGATGGCTCCTAAAGCACCTAAAGATCCTAATGCAGTTAAAATAGGCAAAGCGCCTGGACAACCTATAATACCTCCAGGTCCTTATGTCCCTGCTCCTCCACCTACAAGACTAGGGCAAAGATATTTTGAGTTTGGAGATTGGTTTAACTCTAAGGGTTACTAAAAGGGGAACCACGATTTGAAGAAATTAATTGCAACTTTCTTGACTCCTACACAATGGGATAAGCTTAATAATGGTACATTTCGATAAATTATGGCTATGGAGAATTTCCAATGCATCATGAAGTTGGTTCATTGTCTGTGTCTTTCTCGATATTCACCAATGATCGAGACTCCATTAGTTTCAAAATTTTTGGTCATGATGTTTCCTTCACCCTTGAAGAATTTCATATTATGTGTGGTTTGCGGATCACAATACATAATATTGAAAAACTAATTAATCGAGAGATCAATATTCTGATGCGGTATTTTGGTAAGTCCAAGGGTGTGACATTGAAGGATATTCAAAGTTTTATGACTCGCAATGAAATTCCAAAGAATGTTGTAAATTATGTACACGTACGTGAGAGTGATGATGATGTTGTTAAGCTTATGGAAATTCTTGTTGTATTCTATTTTGTTTGGGAAAAATACTGAGTCATGACTGATGGAGGAGTATGCATCTGTTATTGAAGATGATAAGGTTTGTGATGAATATCCTTGGGGTAATGTAGCTTATGAGAAGCTTATTTATTTACTGAAACATGCATTGGACAAGAAGAACAAATTACATACAACTGAGTTTAAACTTGGTGGATTTCCATATCCGTTATGTGCTTAGTTCTATGAGTGCTTCCCAGATGTTTGGGAGAGGTATATAAGAAAGGATGAGTACCTTGTGTCACGACCTTTCCCACCTTCGAGGGTCGTGATGGCGCCTACTAATAGGAGTTAGGCAAGCTAATTACCAATTACCTCTTTTAGCGAACATCGACAATATTAAAAATAATGAAGCATTTAATAATAAAGCGGAAGTCTCAAATGTAATTAACTGAAAGAAATGCGGAAGTTCAACAAGATCATCTACCCAAGAATAGTGCCACAATACTCACGAACATCTAGAGAATACTAAATACAAGGTTTGAATGAAACATAAAATTGTTTGATACGGTACAAATGATAACAAACTGAATAAAATAGAAAGGACACCGGGTCTGTAGACGTCAGCAAGGCTACCTCGAATGTCCCTGGACTGAAAGCTCTCTCCCAGAATGCTACTGCTACTCAAATGCTGCTCCAACACCTGGATCTGTGCAAAAAGATGCATAGAGTGTAGTATCAGTACAACCGACCCCATGTACTGGTAAGTGCCTGGACTAACCCTGGCGAAGTAGTGACGAGGCTAGGACCAGACCACTAGATAAACCTATACAGTTCAAATATATAGATAAAATGGAAAGAAATACAAGAAGTAAACAGTCAACAAACAAAAAGGGGGATCATGTTATGGGGATGCAACAGTTATAATTAAGAAATCACAATATAAGATGGAAACGACCAAAGAATTTATAGCGAATCAAGAACACGAATATTCCAAATAAAACACACTGGCATCATCCACTGTTGCGGCGTGCAATTCGGTCCTTAAATATCATTGTTGCGGCGTGCAACCCGGTCCATGAATATCGTTTAGCATTGTTGTGGCATGCAACCCCGACCCTCAGATATCATTGTTGCGGCGTGCAACCCGATCCATGAATATCGTTTAGTATTGTTGCGGCGCGAAACCCGATCCATATCGTTTATCATTGTTGTGGTGTGCAACCCGATCTATATCATTTATCATTGTTGCGGCGTGCAACCCGATCCATATCGTTTATCATTGTTGCAGCGTGCAACCCGATCCATATCGTTTATCATTATTGCGGTGTGCAACCCGCTCCACCAATATCATACTTTCTCATCCAAACAACAGTCACAAATACGGGGCAAGAAGTAAACAAACAAGGGAAGAAAATCCCAGCAATGGAATACAACAAAGGAGTTAAATCCCGGCAAGGGAACAATATCAATAAACTCAATGTCCCGGCAAAAGAGAAAAATCAACAACCAAAAACGTCCTGGCGAGGGAATAACCAATAAACCATCTCTCTCTTTCGTACCTTACTTTATAATTTACTCCATCATTCGAGCCAATGCTACAGAAAATCAAATAATCATAATGTCTTTCATACGTTCTTTACAATATATCGGAATCCTCAATTAAGCATGGAAATTTCAATAAAACATGATAATCGCATTTCAAGGACTCACGGTCATGCTAGACACCAATGTATAGATACTCATCACCATGTCTATACACCGAATTCGACAATTAGCAAGTAGCAAACAAGACTCAACTCCTATTCCCTCAAGCTAGGGTTAGACCAAACACTTACCTCAACTTCCACGGCTAAATCAATCCACAATGATCACTTCCCTCTCGAATTCGGCTCCAACTCAATCAAATCTATAAAATAACGACGTTATAATATCAATAATAGCTAAACAAATCAAACCCAATGCCTAAATATAGATTTCCAACCTCTCTTCCAAAAATTCCAAAATCGACCCTAGGCCCGCTTGGTCAAAACACGAGGTTAGAACAAATTCCATATTACCCATTCCCCCACGAGCCCGAATATACAATTTATTTTCAAATTCGACCCCAAAACGAGGTCTATATCAAAGAAAATTGAAAAGCCCTAACTCTACCCTTTTCCCCCAATTTCTACCCTAGATTACATGTTTTAGGCCTAGGATTTCAATGGATGATGATAGAAAATGAAGAAAACGAGTTAGATAATACTTACCCAAGAATATTTGGTGAAGAAATGCTCCAAGAATCGCCCAAGAGCTTTGAAGAGGAGAGGGTTTGTGAAATGGTGTAAAATTCCCGTTTTTATTCTGTTTTGGGTCTTAAAAATCACTGGGCAAAATTGTTCTATGCGATCGCGAAGAGGCTCATGCGATCGCATAGTGTAAGTGTGACTGGGCGAGAAAAATGCTCTATGCAATCGCGAAGAGGCTCATGCGATTGCATAGGGGTGGGAAGGCTGGGCAATGCGATCGCACAAGGGCTGTTGCGAACGTACAGAAGGAAATGGGGCAAGCTATGAGATCGCGGATGAAACAAACTGGGCTCTTGAAATTTTACACTATGCGGTCGCGGAACAATCTATGCGATCGCATAGAACAAAAACTGGGCAACAGCAGATAGCAGATTTCTGCAATATTTCTAAGGCTAAAACCATCCCGAAACACATCTGAATCACACCCGAGCCCTCGGGGCTTCTAACCAAACATACACACTAACTCAACAACATCCTACGAACTTAACCATGCGATCAAATCGCCAAAATAACATCAAAAATGAGGAATCAAACCTCAAAATCATCACTTTTTCATCAAATTTTATAAACTTTTATTTTTTAGATATTTAGGTCTGAAACACGTCAAATGACGTCCTATTTCAACCAAATTTCACAGGAAGCGCTTAAACCACATATAAGACCTGTACCGGGCGCCGGAACTAAAATACGGGCCCGATACCAATACTTTCTAATCCATTTTCATTTCAAATTTCCATATAAATTTCAGAAAAATAATTTCTTTTAAAAATTCATTTTTCGAGCTCGGGATCTTGGATTTCGATTCCAGGCAATACGCCCGAGTCCCATATTTTTCTACGGATCCTCCAGGACCGTCCAATCATGGGTCCGGGTCTGTTTACCCAAAATATTGACCAAAGTCAACTTTAATAATTTTAAAGCCACATTTTGAAATTTTTCACAGAATTTAACATATAAGCTTTCTGGCTACGCGCCCGGACTATGCACACAAATCGAGGCAAGTAAAAATGAGGTTTTCATGGCCTCGAAAGCACGGAATGAAAGAGAAAATAGGTGATAACCCTTTGGGTTGTCACATTCTCCACCTCTAAAACAATCGTTCGTCCCCGAACGGACAAAAGAAAAAAGTACCTGAGTCGGGAAATAGATGAGGATAACGGCTCCGCATATCAGACTCGAAGTCCTAGGTCGATGCCTCAGGAGGCTGACCTCTCCACTGGACACGCACTAAAGGAAAACTCTTCGACCTCAACTGTCGAACCTGCCGGTCTAGAATAGCTACCATCTCCTCCTCATAAGACAGATCCTTGTCCAACTGGATAGTGCTGAAATCTAACACGTGGGCTGGATCGCCGTGATACCTCAGAAGCATGGACACATGAAACACTGGATGTATGGCTGACAAACTAGGTGGCAAGGCAAGTCTATAAGCCACCTCTCCCACTCGATCAAGGATCTCAAAAGGGCCAATGAACTTAGGGCTAAGCTTGCCTTTCTTCCTAAATCTCATCACGCCCTTCATAGGCGACACTCGAAGCAAAACCCTCTTACCAACCATGAAAGCTACATCCCGAACCTTACGATCTGCATAACTCTTTTGCCGTGACTGAGCCGAACGAAGCCTGTCCTGAATGATCTTTACCTTATCCAAGGCCTCCTGAGCGAAATTTGTACCCAAACTGAGCCTCTCCCGGCTCAAACCATCCTACTGGAGACCGACATAGCCTACCATACAACGCCTCATATGGAGCCATCTAAATGCTGGACTGGTAGCTGTTGTTGTAGGTGAACTCTGCTAAAGGCAAAAACTGGTCCCACGAACCTCCAAAGTCGATAACACAAGCCCGAAGCATATCCTCCAAAATCTGAATAGTCCACTCGGACTGACCGTCCATCTGAGGATGAAACATTGTGCTCAACTCAACCCGTGTGCGCAACTCTCGCTGAACTGCACCCCAAAGATGCGAGGTAAACTGCGTACCCTGGTCCGAAATGATAGATACCGGCACAGCATGAAGGCGAACAATCTCCCGGATATAAATCTCAGCTAACCTCTCGGATGAATAGGAGACTGCCACATGAATGAAATGTGCTGACTTGGTCAGTCTATCAACAATAACCCATATTGCTTCGAACTTCTTGCGAGTCAACGGAAGTCCGGTAACAAAATCCATGGTAATCCTCTCCCACTTCCACTGGGGAAGCTCAATCCTCTGAAACAAACCACCAGGACTCTGATGCTCATACTTAACCTGCTGACAGTTCAAACATCGAACCACATAAGCAACAATATCCTTCTTCATCCTACGTCACCAGTAATGTTTCCGCAAGTCCTGATACATCTTCGCGGCGCCCGGGTGAATAAAATACTAAGAACTATGGTCCTCTGCTAAGATCAACTCTCGAATCCCATCGACATTGGGCACACAAAATCGCCCTTGCAATCTCAAAACACCGTCGCTATCTAAGGTCACCTTCGTGTCACCTCCACGTTGCACTGTGTCTCTCAGGACACACAAATGGGGATCATCAAACTGCCAATCACGGATACGCTCCAATAATGAAGAATGAGCGACCGTGAAAGATAACACTCTACTAGGCTCAGAAATATCCAACCTCACAAATCGATTGGCCAGGGCCTGAATATCCAAAGCAAGCGGTCTCTGGCTGACCGGAATATAAGCAAGACTACCCATGCTGACGGACTTCCTACTCAATGCATCGGCCACCACATTGGCTCTCCCCGGGTGATAAAAAATAGTAACATCATTATCTTTCAAAAACTCCAACCACATCCTCTGTCTCAAGATCAACTCCTTCTGCTTGAACAAGTACTGAAGACTCTTGTGATCAGTGTCACCTCACATGTCACACCATACAGGTAATGCCTCCAGATCTTCAAAGCATGAACAATGGCTGCCAACTCTAGATCATGAACCGGATAATTCTTCTCGTGGATATTCAACTGCCTCGAAGCATAAGCAATGACTCTGCCATCCTACATCAATACTGTACCAAGCCTAATACGGGAAGCATCACAATAAATTGTATAAGGCCCTGAACCTGTGGGAAAAACTAATACCGGTAACGTAGTTAGAGCTGCTTGAGCTTCTGAAAGTTCGCCTCACGCTCATCTGACCATCTGAACTGGGCACCCTTCTGGGTTAGTCTGGTCATCGGGGCTGCAATAGATGAAAATCCCTTCATGAACCGACGGTAATAGCCTGCTAACCCCAAGAAACTCCGAATCTCGGTAGCTGATGCTGGTCGAGGCCAGTTCTTGACTGCTTCAATCTTCTTCGGGTCCACCTGAATACCCTCTGCTGATACGACGTGACCCAGAAATGCAACCGAACTCAACCAAAACTCGTACTTCGAGAACTTAGCATATAACTGACTATCCTTCAGAGTATGAAGAACCACTCTAAGGTGTTGCTCGTGCTCCTCCTTGCTGCGGGAGTATGCCGGAATATCATCAACAAATACTATCACGAACAAGTCCAAATAAGGCATGAACTCTCGGTTCATCAACTTCATAAATGCTGCTGGGGCATTGGTCAACCCAAATGACATGACCAAAACCTCATAATGCCCATACCGAGTGTGAATTAAGGACATCAGATGCCCTAATCCTCAGCTGATGGTAGCCAGACCTCAAATCTATATTTGAAAACACCTTTGCACCCTGAAGCTGGTCGAACAAATCGTCAATCCTCGGTAGTGGATACTTGTTCTTTATCGTCACTTTGTTCAATTGTCGGTAATCAATGTACATCCTCATCGAACCATCTTTTTTCTTCACAAATAACACCGGCGCACCCCAAGGAGAAACACTAGGTCTGATAAAACCCTTCTCTAGCAAATCTTGCAACTGGTCCTTTAACTCCTTCAACTCTGGCAGGGCCATGCAATACGGCAAAATAGAAATGGGCCAAGTGCCCGGAGCCAGATCAATACAAAAATCAATATCCCTGTCGAGCGGCACACCCAGCAGGTCTGAAGGGAAAACCTCAGGGAACTCTCGAACAATAGGAACGGGATCAATAGAAGGGACCTCTGCGCTGGAATCGCGAACATACGTCAGACAAGCTAAACACCCCTTTTCGACCATGCGTCGAGCCTTTACATATGAAATAACTCTACGGGTGGAATGACCTGGGGTCCCTCTCCACTCCAAATGGGGCAAATCTGGTAAAGCAAAGGTCACGGTCTTGGCGTGACAATCCAAGGTAGCATGATACGGGGACAACCAATCCATCCCTAATATAACATCGAAATCCACCATGTCCAAGAGCAATAAATCAACACGGGTCTCAAGACCCTCAAACACCACGACACAGGAATGATGCACTTAGTCGACCACTATAGAATCACCCACCGGTGCAGATACATAAACAGGAATACTCAAAGCATCACTAGGCATGACCAAGTATGGTGCAAAATAGGATGACACATACGAATACGTATACCCATGGTCAAATAGCATGGAAGCATCCCTATCACAGACCAGAATAGTACCTGTAATAACTATATCTGAAGACTCAGCCAATGGCCTGGCTGGAAGAGCATAACACCGGGGCTAGGTCGTACCTCCCTGAACCATATCTCTGGGACGATCGGCTGCTGGCTGGCCTCTACCTCTAGCGGTCTGAGCTCCACCTCTATGTCCTCTACCTCCACCTCTATGACCTCTGCCCCCGGCTCTAGCTGGCTGGGTAGGCTGTGGGACCTCTGGTGCCTGAACCATCGCACGAGAACTCTGATGCTGAGAGCTGCCATAAACTCGAGGGCAATATCTAACAATGTGCCTCGAATCACCACAAGCATGGCAAGACCTCATCTGCTGCAGCTGATCACCCCTCAACCTCGGGAAAACCCTCCTTTTGTGACCATACTCACCACACTCATAACATCTACACGAAGGCTGCATCTAAGGAAACTGAGGCTGACCCTGTCGACCTGAATGACCACTGAAGTACCATGAGTGACATGGGGATCTGACTGAAAGGGGCTGGGAGGATGGCCTCTACCATAAGTACCTCTACCTCCATACGAGGTACCACTGAATCTGCCTGCATGACGGGGTCTCTTATCCAACCTATGGTCGCCTCCCTGTGGCAGGACCACCTCAACTCTACGGCCCACATTGGCCGCCTCCTGAAAAGTGATCTCACTCCCGGCCTGAGCCACCATACTCGGCTGATCTTCCACCGCTAGCTGAACTCCTGGAAGCAAACCCGCTCGAATGACACTCTCCATGAAGCCTACCAATCGGACTAGAGCATCCTGAAGAACTGGGATGGCAATGAACCCCTCTGGGACCTAAGATGGGCCCACCGGGACTGCTGGGGCTGGAACCTCCTCCTCCAAATCAACCTGAGGCTCCGCCACTAGAGCTGCTGCTGGGGTCTCGGACGGTTAAGAGGTAGATAAAAAAGCGTGTGTTCTCGCCATTTGCGGAAGAATATAGTAGAAATTCAATCGGTACTTGAGAAATAGAACAACACGACAAGAAAGAAAAAATGTGAAACTTTCCTAACTCTATAGCCTCTAGGGGATAAATACAGACGTCTCTGTACTGATCCCTCGGACTCTACCGAGTTTGTCCGTGAGTTGTGAGACCTATGTAACATAGTGTTCTGATACCAACTTGTCACGACCCGGATTTCCCACCTTCAGGGGTCGTGATGGTGCCTACTAATAGGAGCTAGGCAAGCCAATTACCAATTACCTCTTTTAGCGAACATCGACAATATTAGAAACAATGAAGCATTTAATAATAAAGCGGAAGTCTCAAATGTAATTAACTGAAAGAAATGCAGAATTTCAGCAGGATCCTCTACCCAAGACTAGTGCCATAATACTCACGAATGTCTAGAGAATACTAAATACAAGGTTTGAATGAAACATAAAACTATCTGCTACGGTACAAATTATAACAAACTGAATAAAATAGAAAGGACTCCGGGTCTGCGGACATCAGCAAGGCTACCTCGAATGTTCTTGGACTGAAAGCTCGCTCCCAGAATGCTACTGCTACTCAAATGCTGCTCCAACACCTAGATCTGTGCAAAACGATGCACAGACTGTACCATCAGCACAACCGACCCCATGTGCTGGTAAGTGCCTGGCCGAACCCTGACGAAGTAGTGACGGGGCTAGGACCAGACCACTAGATAAACATGTACAGTTCAAATATATACATACAACGGAAAGAAATATAAGAAGTAAACAGTTAACAAACAGAAGGGGGGATCATGTTATGGGCAGGCAACAGTTATAATTAGGAAATCACAATATAAGATAGAAACGACCAAATAATTTATAGCGAATCAAGAACACGAATATTTTGAATAAAACACACTGGCGTCAGCCACTGTTGCGGCGTACAACCCGGTCCTCAAATATCATTGTTGCAGCGTGCAACTCGATCCATGAATATTGTTTAGCATTGTTGCAGTGTGCAACCTAACCCTCAAATATTATTGTTGCAGTGTCCAACCCGATACATGAATATCGTTTAGCATTGTTGCAGTGTGCAACCCGATCCATATTGTTTATCATTGTTGCGGCGTGCAACTCGATCTATACCATTTATCATTGTTGCGGCGTGCAGCCCGATCCATATCGTTTATCATTGTTGCGGTGTGCAAACTGAACCATATCATTTATCGTTGTTGCGGCGTGCAACTCGCTCCACCTATATCATACTTTCTCATCCAAACAACAGTCACAAATACGGGGCAAGAAGTAAACAAACAAGGGAAGAAAATCTCGGCAAGGGAATTGTGAAGACCCAAAGGGTCATCACCGGATTTCTCTCTCTTTCTGTGCTTCCGAGGTTTTGAAAACCTCACTTTTAGTTGCCTCGATTTGCATGCATCATCCGGGCGCATAACCGAAAAGATTATATGTTAAATTCTGTGAAAAATTCAAAATGTGGCTTTAAAATGACTAAAGTTGACTTCGGTCAACATTTTTGGAAAACGGACCCGGACCCGTGATTTGATGGTCCCGGAGGGTCCGTAGAAAAATATGGGCTCGTACATGTGCCCGGAGTCAAAATCCGAGGTCTAGAACCCGAGTAAAAGAATTTTTCTGTGAAATTATTTTTCTGAAATTATTAAGGAAAATGGAAATGAAAATTGATTAAAAGACTGTGGTATTGGGATTGTATATTGGTATCGATGCCCGGTACAAGTCTTAAATATGTGTTAAGTGCTTTCTGTAAAGTTTGGTCAAAATCGGACATCATTTGACATGTTTCGGACCTAAATATCTAAAGTTGGAAGTTTATGAAGTTAAAATGAAAAATGATGATTTTGAGGTTTGATTCATTAATTTTGATTTGTTATGGAGATTTGATCGCTCGGTTAAGCTCGTATGAGGTTGTTGAGTTAGTATGTGGGTTTGGTTAGGAGCCCCAAGGGCTCGGGAGTGTTTTCGGAGGTGTTCGGCGTAGTTTTGCACTTAGTGGAATTGCAGGTTTTCTTCGACAGGTGAATAGTAGAACCCTTCTTCGCGTTCGCAGTGTTGCCTTCGCATTCGCATAGCCTTGATCCCTCCCTCCTTCGCGTTCGCGTCCAGGCCATTGCGATCGCGAAGCTCTACCGCTTCGTTCAACGCGTTCGTGTGTCTCCTATCGCATTCGCGTAGGCCCAGACCCCAGAAAAATTACTCTCCGCGTTCACAGCCCCACTATCGCGAACGCGATCCTTCCAGTCCACCCTTCTTCGCGAACGCGGCCCCTTGGTCACGAACGCATAGAACAAAATCATCCAGCTATAGTTTTAAAAAAATTCCAGAATCAGAACACTCGGGATTTCTTCACTTTTCTCACGAGATCTCTTCTCTCCCAAGCTTTAGGAAGCCATTAAAGCCCCCATTCTTCAAGACCACTTGGGTAAGTAATTCACACTCATTTCCTTCACTTTTCCTTCATTAATTAGCAAGTTTCTAAGCCTAAATTATGAAATCAAAGTAGAAATTAGGGGTTTTGGGTAGAGTTAGGGTTTTGAGAATTTTGGGTGATTCAACCTCAATTTGGGGTCGAATCTTAAAACCAATTATATATTTGGACTGGGGTTATGGGTGAATAGGTTTTGGTCCGAGCCTCGTGTTTGGACCATGTGAGCCCGGTGTCGAATTTTGGTATTATTGGAAGAATGCTAGGAAATTCATATCTAGGCTATGGGGTGTTGCCATTGAGTCTTTATTGGTACTATTGAATTAATTATGCCTAGATATCATTGTTTCGGAGTCGGATTGTAGAGGAAAGGCGGTAATTGAGGATTGATTGCTATTCTTTGGGCCGAGGTAAGTGTTTGATCTAACTTTGGTTTGATGGAATAGGATTAGAGTGTCATTAAGTTCTAATTGCTAAATGATTGAGTACGGTGTATAGGCATGGTGATGAGTATCTATACACCGGTGTCTAGCATGACCGTGGGTCCTTGTTTGTACTTATTCTGATATTTTTGGGTCTCTTCCATGTTAATTGATGAATTCTACATAATGTGAAGAGTACGAGGATTAGATATGAATTGTGAATTCTTTGGAGAGTTGGCTCGAATGATAAAAATACTATTGAGTAAGAAATGAAAGAAATGGAAAGAGATATGATTAATCCCTTGCCTGGATGGTTTGAGTATATTGATTATCTTCCTTGCCGGGATGTGAAAGTTGTTATTGTTGCTCCCTTGCCGGGATTTAACTGTTTAATTGTGTTTTCCCTCGCCGGGACATTTCTTATTATTTGCTTATTTCCCTCGCCCGTTAGGTTGTGATTGTTGTTTGGGTGAGGAAGAGTGATAATGCACGAAGGGTCATTCTGTGCCATGTTTGATTATATTTGCACGAAGGGTCATTCCGTGCCATGTTTTGATTATATTTGCATGAAGGGACATTCCGTGCCATGTTTTGATTATATTTGCATGAAGGGACATTCCGTGCCATGTTTATTTGCACGAAGGGTCATTCCGTGCCATGTTTTGATTATTTATGCACGAAGGGACATTTCGTGCTCTGATTTGACTATAATTGCATGAAGGGTCATTCCGTGCCATGAAATGAGAGTTATGTGAGGAAAAGCACGAAGGTTGATGCCGTGCATTTTATTTGATTGCTTTGGTGAGAATGAGAGTAAAAGCACGAAGGTTGATGTCGTGCAACTGTTGATTTTCCCGCTTTTGTTAATTATTGTTATTGCCCTGTTTCTTACTTAAGTTGTTGACTTTATATCCGGATTGTACTCCCCCATAGC
>MU698150.1:0-16485 GCA_026770625.1 Nicotiana glauca
TGCAAATGGGACAATACCCAATCGAAAACAATCGAAATATAACAAAAAATCTCGAAACTAGCAAAACCCGAGCCCAGGGCCCGCTTCTCGAAAAATTACAAAATTTACATTTCACTCTGGATACACTGGATGAGAGCCGTACCATCCACCCTCAATTAGGTGATAAAATTTTTGACGAAGGAAGGAATCAAGATCGTATACGGAGAACAGCACGCAGCAAGGGTAATGTTAACTATACACGACGTAGTGCCAGCGTTCGTGCTTCCACCCCCAAATGAAACAACGAACATGCCAGGTATCGCTCCGGTCAAACATGACAAAGCAAAGTGAAAATTTTGCGTCGCACCTCTACTCCCGGGAGGTTATAATAGTCTAAGTCTCGAGACGTCACCCGCGCACACAACTCTAAGGTACAACCATTCAATTCCTTATGTTATTTTTCAAATCCAAGATTAACCCTTGCGCAGACACCCGAGTCGAAAGTTGCCCAAACGGTATTACTGATGCAGTACCCTGAAGCCCCAATAGTTCATCCGTTGCACTATTTTCTTTCGACCAAGTTTTTGTCATAAAAAGAAAGGTTTTTACCGACAAGGTTTTTAACGAGGTAATGTCTGCAAAACACTGGCAGGGGAACCCCGCAAGATTTTCGAAACAAACCCATTGGCAGCTAAAAAATCAAGAAGGCATTCCCCCCAGAAGAGCTGCCCGTTCACCAAAATTTCAGAAAAAACTAGACAATGTTTCCTGTAAGAAAACCGATGCATAGAAACATCGGTGTGTTCAGGCCTCGACGACAAAAACATGTACTGTTGTACCAACCAAATCAAAAATACTTTTTGGAGGAGGAAATTCCTTCCCAAAGTAAAGAAACTAATCTTTTCCTTGAAACATCCCGAAATATGCATGAACAGGTGCCAAAAGTTCAAAATGCCCCAAACGACCTCCAGGTCGAGGCTACAAGAACACAATGTATTTCTAATGGGACAAATCCGCAAGTGAACAGCCCCGGCCAGATATGGGTCGGGCTAACACAACAAGGTATATTGTGCTGAAAGATCAAAGGATGCTTTCCAGCATTCCTTTTTCCCAACGGGGAAATAACAGCACATTCCCTGTAGGGATCCTTCCGCTAAGTGCATCTCAGAATAATCCGAGACTCAATACCTGCAATAGGGCACTCGCACAACTCCAGTACCGGAACTATGGGCTCATAAAGACCCAAAACACAGCTCCGAGTTCACAAGAAGCAGTCTTCATGTTTAAACAACTTGATGACTCGGAGACTGTCAACAATCGCCGTACTACATCACCGAAAAAACTATAAGACCTCAACAGGCATGAAAACCCCAAAGTTTAGGTTATATGTCGCATTTGTAAGAATCCCGAAAGGGCATACCCATGATATAGACGCCTATACTATCACTCGGGGTCAAAAAATACCTACGGACAAACGCATATGACTACAGTCAAAACGGCTGATACAACCAAAATAATGCGGCTCGAGGATGCCCGACCGTCGCTAAGATCACAGGCCATTACTTCGAATATACTTTGAAAAGAACCGGTTAAAACAGGCTTCACAACGGGATATGTACCTTCCAATGTGCCCGAGTTATCGCTGATTACAACTTGAAATCGAGGTTCCTCTGGAACCGACGACGGGTCAAGCAAAAATCTTTCAACGAGCGGAAAACAAAGCCTACAAAAAGCCCACTAGCAAAAAATAGCGTAGGAGCCATTGTTGCCAGCTAAGCAGGCCTACGGGCCAAATATCGAAAAGTTCTCTATGACTAAAAAGTGTAAGAGCCATTGTCGACAGCCAAATTGACAACTTGAGGATTAAAGTGAGCTCGAATCGTAACTCAATTCGGAGACCAGATCAAAAAAAGTTAACTAAACAAGCCTAGAGGCCATATACTGAAAGGTCTCCATGACCAAAATCACGTACAAAGTACTACCTTATTTGGGAAATCGAAAGGCGCGTAAAGGTCGATTACAGCACGAGTTGCAAAGTAACTCAGAGACTAGACCCGCAATAAGCACAAAACTACAGCATGCCTAAGGGAACGACACAAACGCCATAATTGCCTGTCGAGTGAGCCTCTATGTCACCCTCTTAGAAGGTCACTTCAACCCAAGGTAGAGAAGATCACTGTCACCTGCCCGTACGGACAAGAAAGAGCTTAAAGATCAATAATAGCTCGACTTGCAAAGCAACTTCGAGACTAGACCTAAACTGTTGGACAAAGTGCAGGGACCGCAATGCTTGCTCCCAGGAGCCCAAGGCCAGCCCGGTTTTTCCCGGACTGTAAAGATCCTGCTAGACATCAACACCGGCCTGATCAAAGACGATAACAGAAGGAGATGCAAAAGAAATAAGGCTTCAAAGTATATTGTTATTCCATAAAGCACAGAGGGAAGAGGGGGAAGGAGACACACTTTCCACAAAGAGACATGTTCTACACATATAAAAAATGATACAACAGAATGGAACAATTTATGATCCGTTTTGAATAGCTACACTACAGCTCACCAGGCTCACTCCCCGCACCATCAACAAGAAATGAACACGCATCACGCTCATCCGCCCTTGCTCGGTCCAATTCATCAGATAGAATAAAGCCCTTCGCGACAATCTCCTCGAGTGCTTCCCTCCGAGATCTACGACGAACGTATTCCTCGATCATATTCTCCCGATCGAGGGCTCGCTTCTGCTTGGCCTGAGCGTCCGTAGTGTCCTTTATACGGACCGCCATCTCTCGATCAGAGTTGGCTCGACTGTGCTTCGCCCTAACCCTGGCATCAATTACCTAGGCCCTGGTCTTCGAAAGTTCGAATTCCAGTTTCTCGGTCACATCTTCTTGGGTTTTGGCATTATCTCAAGCCAACTGTGGGCAGGAACCTTGGCCAAAGCACTCGTCTCTTATTAAACTAGAGTTTGCACCTAAACGTTGAGCTCACCACAAGCCTTTCTAACACGATCGATATCACCCTTAAGGTACTCCATGGCCTCCAACCTTCTCTGCATCTGATATAACAAAGTAGGGCGTTAACCTAATAATGCCAAAGAAAGCAAAACTTGAGCTGCATGATGTTACCTGCTCTATCAGATAACTCTCATAATGCGAGTGCCTGTACGCTTTGCATCGCCAATGTAGCAACTCGCCATCCTTATCCTCGCTAAGCAGCCTAAGAGATTCTCCCTTATCCCAAACTTTCTGAAACTTAGCCCCTTGACATACCAGTTAAGATATCAGCCTGTCATAGGCGTACAAAAGGAAAACTCAATGACAAACGAAGGACTTGGAATACAGGGAAGGCCGCACCTAAACTCACCACGAAGTGAAGCCGACAAAGTTCCTCGAAGTCAGAGCATACTCCTGTTGATCTCGTTCCTTCACCCCCGGGAGAACGGGCGTCGGACAAAATATATCCCCGCGAAGATATCGATGACCTGGAATCAGGTACCCCGAGGGTTAGCGTACTTAGACAATGCCATCCCCTTGAATCCGCTGGTCTGGTTAGCACCACTAGAAGCTCCATCACCTCGAAGGGCACGAAGAGAGGTTAACAACTCCTTCCCCCCTTTAAAAGAACACTGCCTCATCCTGAAGAACTGTCTGATACCTGCAAGCGATAGATCCAATGTAAGTAGAGAAGGGGAAAATGTTGCCTCAAATACATAAAGGCGGAGGCAAAGGCAGCACGCGCACATACCTTGGTATTTTGCTCCCCACCTGACGCGGAGCACATCCCGCCACCGACGTTCATCGTAGGACGAATGGGTCACCTGTCTCCGAACCCAGTCGTGCAGATTAGAGACTTTGCCTGGCGTCCATGAAATTTCTACAAAAAGGTAAAAATACCATTATTTAACTAACTTCTGCTATAAGTACAACCTAAAAGAGCACCACAACAATCCACTCACGTACATAATTCCACCCTTCAGGGAGTGGTAAAAGCTCCGGGGATGATGTCGACTATCCTGGCCCGGATGAACCAATCAGACCATTATCGACCCCCCTTCTCATCTTCATCAACAGTAAAAGGTAGGGATGAACGACACTTCAGGATTAACAGGCCTTGGTGATGAAAGGGCTGATACAGCTGGATGAGGTGATCGAGCATAAATTCGAGACTGGCCTTCTCCATGAAGAATCTTATCATCAGCACCACCCGCCAAAATGACAGATGTATCTGCGCCAAAGTAACCGAATACTTCAAAAAAAAATCAAGCATGACCCTATCGAGGGGGACAAATGCGTAAGGATACAGGTATACATTCAAAAATCCATCAGCGGAATCTGTAACGTTCTCACCCAAAGGAAGCACCTGCAATGTTACCCCCTCGCTCTATCCACAGTATTTTCTCACCATCTCCAAATACTCCCCTTTTATCAAAGAAACCATCATAAGAACGAAATCCCTCAGCTCCCAGGCGCCAGGGACAGCACACTTCGCCCTCTGCCATGTCGTCCCCAAAGTGGTTGCCATGACTATGGTAATACTAAACAGAGCAACGCAAGAGCACGCACCAACATTTTTTTGTGCCTAAAGAAATGAAGTACCCCGTGCCAAAGCAGAAAGGTCGGTATCTAAAAGTAGCAAAATCTTGCCAAAGAGCTGAAGCCGCCCCACATATATACAAGAAGCAGCGACGATTCACCTTCCCGAGGCAAACCTCGGGAAGCCAATAGCCTCAATGCAAATCGACGAGTTGGTACCGGATCCAGAAAAAATTTGAAAATCGAAGGGCCGTTCGAATTATCTCCATGCTCGAGGAAGAATCCTATGCCAAGAACCCCTAGATCAAGAATCCTACCGTAGATTGATTCAGTGGTTTGGTTAAAATAGAGGTCAAAACGCGGTACATTATGCGATTGCATAACAGATATGTGGACCGTATTTCTACCGCAAAGTGAATCAGGGTGTCAGTCAAATTTAAGGTCAAAAATGCGGTGCAGTATGCGACCGCAAATTAGGTATGTAGACCGCATTTTCGTCGCAAACCAAATCATAACATCCAGAGTTTTGAAGCACTTTTGCGGTCCACTATGCGGTCCGCATTCCTGCTATGCGATCGCAAAACGCGACCGCAAACCTGACTCGGCTCCTATTTTTCTAAATTTTCAAACCCGGCCCCTTTTTAATAAAACACCCCAACCCCTCATTTTTAACATACTTTCTGATCAAATAAGAGAGAGGGAAGAGAGGGTTATTGAGATATAAAGTCATCTCCATCAATTTGATTCTTCAAAACTATCCGGACCGGGAAATTTCAAAAGTGATAGTCTTCACCCCCATTCTTGCAAGTAAAATACCTAACCTTTTTTCATTATTTTTTAGGTGTAAAATAAGGGGGAGTCTCATGCATTGATTTTGAAAATAATGGTTGAAAATATACATGCATGCCTTTTTAAAACCTAAAATCTAGTAACAAGAATTGGGTAGGAGTAAACGATTGTTCATAGAGGGATTGATAACCTAAATAAGTTGAGTAGAAATGGTAAGCTTCAATTCTAAGTCATATGTGTTAATTTGTGCACTAGATTGACGTTGCTAGAATATTTGGTGAATTGAAAGTAGAGGTTAAAAGAGAATTTGACTCCAGGTATGTATGGCTGACTTTGACCTTTGTAGAGTCACTTTGTTTGGTGTACGACTATTTGTCTATGTGGCATCTACATGGATTAATTGTGAAATTCTTGTGATTTGTACGATTTGAGTGTCTGAGGCTAAGCCTCCCGATATAATGGTGTAAATAACTGGCAATAAACCGAATGTGTGGTTGTGAATGTGTTATATGGTAAGAGTTGAGAAACAAATGATAGAAAGAAATTGTAGTTGATGCAATCAAAACAACTGAGGTAATAACATGATTGGCTTGTTGTAACTTAATTTGCATATGAACTGTTGAATATGATGGAAGAGGTATTGATGGCTATGGAATTTCTTTGTGAATTGTTGTCGTTGTTCCTTGAGAATTGTTGTTGTTGTCCTTTGTGAATTGTTGTTGTTGTTGTTGTATTATTTGTGAATTGTGATTGTTCAGTGGGAACGGGTTGCGCGCCGCAACACAAAGTAATAAGGTGTTGGTTGTGGTGATAAGGGTGGCCGAGGTAATAATGGTGGCCGAGGTAATAAGGGTGTAAGGCCCCAGAAATTTTTTTCGAGTAATTTAAGATTTCGTCGTGCCAAGGTAGGCTAAATTATTTTATTTCATGTGAAAATGAGGATTTATGATATTATGGATATCAATTGGATATGATAATAAGTGTATAAGTCTTATTATAAGTGAATTGGGGTCTAAGGAGAAGCCTAAGTCTAAGCCAAGTTGGAAAATTTCATATTAGACGAAAGTTATAAATGAGTGCGCACAAGACCTCACTTTGAACGATCATATCTCCAGTTATATATGGAGTTGTGTGGTGAACATCCTATCAAATTAAATCCGTTTGCGTCTAGTTTCTAACGCAACAAACCGTTCGTCATTTAGAGGTGTATAACGAACGTTCTGACCATTTTGCTGGGCATGTGTCACTAGCGCGCCTAGGTGCGCGATCTCGCTAGTGGACGCGTATATTGTGAAGTATTCTACTTTTGGACGCGCATATTAGCGTGCCCAGGTGCGCGACCGCACTAGTGGAAGGCTTCTAAATACCCCCAAGACCGGGTATAGAGGGTTCCCAAGTCATTTTTGGAGCAAGGGCTTTCTCTCTCAAGAGGAATCCATCCCACTCTTCATTTCCATGATCCAAGGTAAGATTTTTGGAGTATTTTGAGTTGATTACTACTCCTAAACACTTATATTAACATGGATTGATCTTGAAAATCCATAGATTTCCATTCAAATCCTTAAATTTATCAAGAATGCTACAAGTGGGGATTCTTAAAATTCTTACTACAAGAGGTATGTCTATCATCTCCAACTACTCGATGGTGATTATTTATGTATGATAGATACATTAGAACTCGTGGGATGATGATTGAAAGCCATAAGTGCCTAACCTAGGCTGTGTTGGTGTTGTAGATATTATGAGATGGGTTATTGGGGTATGATTCTTGGGTGTAATAGTATTATGTATACATGCATGTACAAATTAGGTTTGTGGGAAGATTATTGATCATAAATAAGTAAAGATTGGGTTGGGGAATGAACAAAATCTTATAAAAGTGATTTGAAATCAAGATGCTCAACTACTGTTTGATAGAATGCTCAAATGAGCTGAAATAATGAATACCTTCCTAATTTATGTTCAATTTTGTTATGTTTCAAAGTAGATTGGGATTGCTAGAATTTCCGAAACGTCGTAGTAACTTAAGGAAAGCTTAAACAAGACATGTATGGCTAAACCCCCATCTTTTAGAAATCGAGCTTCATCGATGTTGTGTGAATATGGTAAGATTAAAGTTTAATTATTGTGTCGATTATTATTTTCCATGAATTAGTGTTGTAACCTTATATGGGTGGAGGATGTGTCTTAACAGGATTAACGTGCTATCTTGATACCTTGAAAGGGGAAACGACATGAATTATGTATTGAAATGCTAAGACCTTAAATCAAGATTAAAATTGAGATTGTTAAGCCAAACTATGTGAAATCCTTTATGTATAAAGATGTTTGAAATAAATTGAATGACTTTGGGAAATAGAGTATGGCCAATGTGCCAAGAACTTGAATTGTAATTGTACTTGGGTCAGCCTATGACATGAGAAAATGTGAAATAGATTATGAAATGAGCCTTGACTTCACTTTCCGTAAATGACTACAACAATAAAGTGGCCTAAAGGCCTGTCCTCAATTTATGCCCATAGATGGTTGCTCGAGATAATGATTTACCTTATAAGTACCCCCAATGTGATCCGAGTTGTTACATACGCCGATGTTTAAATTGTATATTGTCGCGATTGAAAAGGAGTAATTCAAGAATGATGGATGTAATTGCTTGTTTATGACTTGATGTATATTTCTATTATGGTTTTGTATGTCCCCTTTTTTTTTGGAAGAACCCTTTTGTTTGAAGTTCCATTGATAATGAACTTGAGGTGTATGATTTCTAACATATTGTATAAGCCGAGGATTCATGGTTTCTTTCATATGTACTTGAAATTAATTTGAAATTGAAATTGAATTAAATGCCGAGGATAATGTTATGATCATTTAAAGTGCTTAAGGTTCACTTGTGATTTCTTTATTCTTGTTTGATAGTTCTTTATAAATAGATGGTGTTTAGTTATACATACTAGTGCTATTCAATGGCACTAACGTCCCTTTTGCCGGGGGCACTACATTCGTGTTATTATTGTAGGTGGATCTATATCAGGAAATTCAGCCCACCGACAGTAGTGCCGCCTCTCCGTTCCATCAGTTGAATTGGTAAGCCCCACTTCCTCTTGGGGTCATGTGTGGTTCATCCCACCTTCTTTTGAGTTTATTGTGTATTGTAAGGTATAGCCGGGTCCTTGTCGCCCGCAAGTATTGGTTAAGTTCCTAGTATTCATAGAGGCTCCGTAGACACAATGTGGCTAGTGTACAAAATGTATTTTGGGTAGTAACTATACAGTTCAGAATGGTGGTCCACGTTGGTAAATGTTGTATGTATTTTGCTAGTACTTGGAATCAAATGTCGGAAATGATGAAAAGTAGAAATGAACTCTAGTTGTAAGTTTATGCTTGTGTCTTAAATTGATATTTCACAAAATAATGTATATTGAATTCATGGGGTAACGCTTGGGATAGGAAAGGTAATTCCAGGTCCGCTTGACTGGGGTCCTCCGGCTGAGCGCCGGTCGTGTTCCTCGGTTTTGGGGCGTGACAAAGGGTGGCCGAGGTAATAAGGTGGAAAGTGATCGAAATCACTATTGAAATAAAAATATGAAAAAGTTGTGAAATCATTGATGTGAAAATGTTGAAGGGGAAATGGAGAGTTTCTAACCTTGTTGAGCTTGACTGTTTCCTTTCATGTGTATTTGATTGTTGATTCCATCACTTCTTGTTACTTGTGTATGGTTTGAGTTTACTTAGGGAAAAGTTTGTTCATACATACCAGTACAATTCAAATGTACTGACGTCCCTTTTGTCGGGGGCACTACATTCGTGTTATGATTGTAGGTGGATCCGTAGCAGGTACTCTAGTCCACCGGCCGTAGCTCCCCTTCACCTTCCCGTCAGCTGCATTGGTGAGCCCCTTTCCTATCGGGGTCCTGCGTGGTTCATGCCATTTTTTATTTCGGAGTCTTGTTCTGGTTTTTGGTGTAAGGTCTAGCTGGAGCCTTGTTACCGGCAAGTATTATATCATCCTTTTGTATCCTTACAGGCTCCGTAGACAGTAAACGTGGGTTGAAAACTTATGTAAATATGTATTATGTATGTTGGGCGATGTAAGTTGTAAACCTCTTTAAGTAACCACCTATGTTTTGTAAAATGGTGTTTTAATTATAAAAGTATAATTTCTTTTATTAATGAGCAATGAAATTATGGTGTAACACGTGGAAGAGAAAAGGCACCCAGGTCCGCTTGACAGGGGCTACCCGATCGAGTGTCGGTCGCACCCCTCGGTTTTGGGGCGTGACAAACTTGGTATCAGAGCCTAAGGTTTTAAAAGAGTCCTAGGATGTCTCGGAGCCGTCACTAGTAGAGCCTTACTTATCGGTGTGTTGTTGACCACATCTATAAGTGGGGGGCTGCATGGACATTTAGGAAATTACCCACTTCTTTGTTATTATATATAGTGAGATGAAGTGAGACGTGAAAGTATCTATATCTAACTCGTGATCTAGTAGAGATCTCATGATGCCCATGTGCCCTCCAGCGGATAGGGAGATTCCGCCAGCTCCAAACTAAACCAGTTTCTGTGGTTAGCCCCTCCAGAGTTCTCAGGCACAGACCTAGAGGTCGATCCATAAGATTTTCTTGATGAAATGTATAATACCAGTCGAGTGATGAAAGCCTCAGAGACGGTGGGAGTATTCCTGGTTCGATATGTGGGAGGATTCCCGTGGGGAGGGAAGGCCTCCGGCTAGATGGGATGAGTTCGTGGATGCATTTATGGACCATTCTTACCTGCCGAGATGATGGCAGCTCGTGTCACTGAGTTTGAGGTCCTCAAGAAGGGCAGTATGAGTGTTTCAGCGTACCACATGGAGTTTGTGAAATTGTCCAAGTATGCTCCTTATTTAGTGTCGACCATGGATGCTCGAGTTCGGCAATTCGTTCAGGGCCTTAGTCCCTTGGTGGTGAATGAGGCAGCTACATTGGCCTTACACTCGGATATTAATTATGAGAAGATCGTGGGATTCGCTCAGGCCACAGAGGCTATAAAGTTAAGGATACAGGCAGAAAGGGAGAGTAGTAGCAGGGCCTAATTAGCGGGTCATTCAGGGAGGCCAGTTCAGTGGATAGGGCCATCATGGTCATCCCAGTCATATGCTCAGTCCTCAGTGAGCGCACCACCATATGTTTATAGTTATCAGTGGAGAAGCCACATGAGACCAGGTTCAGACAGTAGGAGACCCCAGCAGTCCGGCCGTTCAAGAGGGAGATCACAGTAGCAGAGGAGGGCTCCATGCCCCAAGTGTGGGATATTCCATACATAGACGTGTTATTTGGTTATCCTAGTGTGTTTTAGATGCGGAGTGAGAGGTCATATCAAGCGGGACAATCTTGCGCCCAGTCAGGTCATGGGTGGGGGATTTGCTTAGCCATCCGAATCTTCAGCCACCATATCATCTGTGCATCCTCCAGCCACAGCAGGGCATGGTGCAGTTAGGGGTGGAGCTCGTGGTAGACATGGACCCAGCCTTGAGTGGTCGCCAAAGTGCAGAGGCTCTTCCAGATGTTATTATAGGTATCTTGTCCGTTAAGGATATTAATTGTTACGCTATTATTGATCCGGGGTCCTCTTTGTCTTATGTCACCCCATTCATTGCTTCAAGTTTTGGGATAGAACCCGAACAGCTTCATAAGCCATTCTCCGTATCGACTCTGGTTGGTAATTCAATTATAGCTGCGCGAGTTTATAGGAATTGTGTTGTCACGGTATGTGGTGGTTTTACCACGGCCGATCTTATCGAGTTTGGAATGGTGGATTTTGATGTGATTATGGCAATGGACTAGCTTTATTTGTGCTTTGCTAAACTTGACTGCCGAACGAGAGTCATAAGACTCCAGTTCCCTAATAAGCCTATTACTGAGTGGAAGGGGAATGGTGAGGTGTCGAGGGGTAGGTTTATTTCCTACCTTAAGGTTTCAAAGATGATTAAGAAGGGGTGTATCTATCATTTGGTTTGGGTGGCAGACACCACTTCAGAAGTGTCTACCCCCGATTCTGTGCCAGTCATGAATGAGTTTCTTGAAGTATTTTCGGACGAGCTTCCAGGCATTCCGCCAGATAGGGAGATTGAGTTCGAGATTGATGTATTTCCAGATACGCAACCAATATCTATTCCACCATACAGAATGGCTCCATCGGAGTTAAGGGAGTTAAAAGAGCAGCTGAAGGATTTATTAGAAAAGGGATTCATTCGGCCGAGTGTGTCGTCGTGGGGTGATCCGATTCTTTTTGTCAGAAAGAAGGATGGGTCGCTTCGGATGTGTATTGATTATCGGTAACTCAACAAAGTCACCATCAAGAATAAATATCATTTGCCTCGGATACATGATTTGTTCGACCAATTGTATGGTGCATGGTTCTTCTGCAAAATTGATCTACGGTCCGGGTATCACCAATTGAAGATCAGATAACAGGATATTCCTAAGACCGTTTTCATAACTCGCTATGGTCACTTTAAATTCTTAGTCATGTTATTTTGGCTAACCAACGCCCCGACAACTTTCATGGATCTTATGAATCGGGTCTTTAACCCATTTCTAGACTCCTTCGTGATTGTTTTTATTGATGACATCCTCGTTTATTCACGGAACCGGGAGGATCATGTCGATCACCTCACGGCAGTTTTGCAAACTCTTCATCAGCACCAGTTGTATGCTAAGCTTTCGAAATGTGAATTTTGGTTGGAGTCCATTACCTTTTTGGGTCATGTTGTTTCTGGTGATGGGATTCAGGTAGAGCCCCAAAAGAATGCAGTAGTGAAAGATTGGCATAGACCCACGACCCAGACGGAGATTCGTAGCTTCTTGGTCTAGTAGGGTATTATTAAAGGTTTGTGGAGGAATTCTCTACCCTCGCCTCCCTATTGACTAAGTTGACGCAAAAACCAGTGAAGTTCCAATGGTCTGACCCTTGTGAGAAACGTTTTCAGGAATTGAAGCCAAGGTTGACTTCGACGCCAATATTGACCTTGCTATAAGGAACGGAAGGATTTGTGGTTTATTGTGATGCCTCCAGGATTGGTTTGGGGCGTGTGTTGATGCAACATGGCAAGGTTGTGGCGTATGCTTCAAGGCAGCTCAAGAATCACGAGAAGAATTATCCGATGCATGATTTGGAGCTTGCGGCAGTTGTGTTTGCTTTAAAAATATGGCAGCATTATCTTCATGGAGTCTATGTAGATATGTTCTCGGACCACAAGAGTCTCCAATACTTGTTCAAGCAGAAGGAATTTAATTTAAGGCAGCGACGGTGGTTAGAATTACTCAAGGATTACGACATAAATATTTTGTACCACCCAGTGAAGGCGAATATGGTGGCCGACATCCTCAGTCGGAATTCTATGGGTAGTTTGGCTCATTTGGGAGCGGATCAAAGGCCCTTGGCTCGGGAGGTTTATCAATTGGCCAGTCTAGCAGTTTGCATTTTGGCCTCAGACGAGGGGGATGTTATGGTGCATAATGGAGCAGAATCGTCACTTGTAGCAGAAGTCAAGGAAAAGCAGTTTGTTGATCCAGCATTGGCTCAGATGAAGGAAGCAGTTTTGAATAACAGGACTTCGGCATTTTCACTCGGCGGTGATGGTGTATTGCGATGTCAGGGTAGGCTATGTGTTCGAGATCTTGATAAGCTTCGGGAGAGATTAATGGCAGAGGCTCATAATTCCAAGAATTCTGTGCACCAGGTTTTACGAAAATGTATCACAATCTCAAGGAAATTTATTAGTGGAACGGTATGAAAAGGGGTGTGGCAGACTTTGTATCTAAATGTCGGAATTGTCAACAAGTAAAAGTTGAGCATCAACGGCCAGGTGGGTTAACGCAGCTTATGGAAATACCAATGTGGAAATGGGAGATGATTAACATGGACTTCGCAGTGGGGTTACCTTGCACTCAGCACAAATTTGACTCAGTTTGGGTAATAGTGGATCAACTCACCAAATCAACTCACTTCTTAACAGCCAAGTCCATCGATACTGCATAACAGTATGCTAAGTTGTATATCGAGGAAATAGTAAGGCTTCATGGCACTTCATTTTCTATCATCTCAGATCGAGGGGCCCAGTTCACAGCTAACTTTTAGAAAAAATTTCAGCAACGTTTGGGTACTCAGGTGAATCTCAGCACAGCTTTCCACCCACAGGCTAATGTTCAGGCGGAACGGACTATTCAGACACTTGAGGATATGTTGCGGGTTTGTATTTTGGATTTCAAAGGTAATTGGTATGAACAGTTTCCACTCATAGAGTTTGCTTACAATAACAGCTTTCATGCCAGCATTCAGATGGCCCCATTTGAGGCATTGTACGGAAGGAGGTGTAGGTCTCCGATTGGGTGGTTCGAAGTAGGTGAAGCAGAATTGTTAGGGCCAGACCTCGTGCACCAGGCAATGGAAAAAGTTAAAGTTATTCGGGAGAGGATGAAAACTGCTCAGAGTCGCCAGAAATCCTATGCGGACGTTCGTCGAAGAGAGTTGAAATTTCAAGTTGATGATTGGGTGTTCTTGAGGGTATCTCCTATGAAGGGAGTCATGCGGTTTGGGAAGAAAGGGAAGCTGAGTCCTAGGTATGTCGGGCCGTATCGGATCACTCAAAGGATAGGGCAGGTGGCGTATAGGCTGCAATTGCCTCTTGAAATGTCATTAGTGTACCCGGTGTTCCATGTGTCTATGTTAAAGAAAATGGTTGGAGATCCATCCACTGTCGTGCCAGTTAAGTCTATAGATGTCAATGAAGAGCTATCATATGAAGAAATCCCGGTTGTTATTCTTGATAGGCAAATCCGCAAATTGAGAAATAAGGAAGTTGCTTCAGTTAAAGTATTATGGCGAAGTCAACGAGTTGAGGAAGCCACATGGGAAACGGAGGATGAAATGAAAGAAAAATATCCCCATCTGTTTGATCAAGTCTAGTAGAAATCGTGCGAACTCTTATCCCTAAACAAACTGACATTGTGTCCAAATTGGTGCAAAGACACCCCATCTTTTCTTCCTAAATGCTTTACTATTGAAATTTCTCAAGTCGTGCAAGAAATGTATGTGTAGTGATTGTTTTAAGTCATGTAAACCTCTCCTTGGTAAATGAAAGTTTTACAAAAACTCATGTGATAAGTAAACAACTAATGGTAGTGTAGATTGGTAATGATTAATTGAAATGCATATAGTATGTTGAAGTGGTTAAATTGTATGGGACTCCTTGAAGCGACTAATTTATGCGAAAAATGTAACAAGTAATTGAATATGTGCAAATGTTGAGGAAATAAATTGTGTAAATGTTATGGGGATAACAGGAATTGTGTAATGGTGTTTGGAAATATGTTTCCGGGGGCTCTCTGACAGGTGGATGTGTCTATTTACAAAGGAAACTCTGGCGAAATTTTCTAAAAATATGAGAGTTAGTGAAAAATTGGGAATTTGCATATCATGTTTTCAAAACCAGATGATTTTCAAAATCCTCATTCGAGGACGAATGATTTTAAGTGGGGCAGGATGTAAGGCCCCGTGAAAAAAAATGTCCTCAAACCCAGTAGCTCGTAGGGTCAAGTCTCGAATATGTGTTAGGGATGTGTAAAATTCTTGCAGTTCGGACCCTTTGTACTGGTTTAGCATTTAAAAATGAAATAATAAAAGTTTCCAGAAAAATGCTATTATGTGGTTCAGAATGCAGTCGCAAACCAAGTATGCAGAGCGCATGTCTGCCGCAGATTGATTCAGTGGTTTGGTTAAAATAGAGATCAATGTGGTGTATTATGTGACCGCATAACTGATATGCGGACCTTATTTCTACCGCAAAGTGAATCAGGGTGTCAGTCAAATTTAAGGTAAAAAATGCGGTGAATTATGCGACCGCAAATCAGGTATGCGGACCGCATTTTTGTCCCAAACCCAATCGTAACATCCAGAGTTTTGAAGAACTTTTGCGGTCCACTATGCGGACCGCATTCCTACTATGCGATCGCAAAACGCGACTGCAAACCAGACTCGGCTCCTATTTTTCTAAATTTTCAAACACGACCTCTTTTCAATAAAACACCCCAACCGTCATTTTTAACATACTTTATGATCAAATAAGAGAGAGGGAATAGAGGGTTCTTGAGAGACAAAGCCATATCCATCAATTTGATTCTTCAAAACTATCGCGGGCCGTGAAATTTCAAAAGTGATAGTCTTCACCCCCATTCGTGTAGGTAAAATCCCTAACCCTTTTTCATTCATTTTCAGGTGTAAACTAAGGGGGGGAGTCTCATGCATTGATTTTGGAAATAATGGTTGAAAATGTAAGGCCCCGTGAAATCCTTACCCGAAAACCCGGATCCCATGGTGCCAAGTTAGGAGCATATATTAGCAATTAATAAATATACTTCGCGGCAGGCAAGCTCGCCGCGGCGCGGACCTTTTTGGATTGAATAATGCATTAAAAAGTCAAGAATAAGTTTCCAAAAAAAATGCAAGAAATGCGGTCCAGAATGCGGTCACATAATCGAAATGCGGACCGCATATCTGCCGCAAAGTGAGGCAGAATGTTGGTAAAAAATTGAAGTCAGTTATGCAATCGAAATGCGGTCACATAATCGAAATGCAGACTGCATAGTCGTCGCATATTTTCCTTTGAATTTTGCAAGGGTCAGTTCTGCGGTGCACTTTGCGACTGCAGAACATGAATGCAGACCGCATTCTTACCACAGACTGAGTCAGAATGTTTAGTTTTTGGGGGTGCATTTTGCGGTCCATTATGCGGACCGCATGTTTACTCTACGATCGCAAATGCGATCGCATAATTGACTCGGAGCCCCAATTTTCTAATTTTTAACCCGACCTCCCTATCGATATATTCAATATTATAGCTCATTTTAAGCATATCTTCTAAGACTTTTAAAAAGAGAAAGAGAGAGGGTCTTACAGGTGGAAAGTGTTTCCCATCAAATTCTCCTTGAGCCTTGCTAAAACATTGAAGAAAATCGAGTGAAGACACCTAAATTTTCATTCCCAAGAGGTAAGATTCATAACCTCAGCTCTTATTTCTACACTTAGATACATAGAGAAGTAATTCAAGAGTATAAGAATGATATTCTCTACATGCATGTCAAACCCTAGGATATTGGAAGGTAGAAAACTAAAAAGAAGGCAATTGGGGGTATAAAATGATAGAAATTC